>JAJGOT010000304.1:830000-972500 GCA_022457155.1 Cladopsammia gracilis
TTTCATTCATTAACTATTCAACCAAGCAGTTTGACAAGTTGTTAACGCGCGTTAAAAAAAAGAAAAAAAACAATGAGAGGCAACTTGTCTTTTTTCTCAATGCATTGAAATAATAACAAAAAGTACAAATTAAGGCAGTTAGACATCCCTAAGAGTGATCGACAATTAAAATGTTTGACAATAACAAAGAAGTGTTTTTAGTTTCATAACCATGGCCTTTCATTCATTAACTATTCTAAGAGAAATCATAGAACCTCGATTAAACCAAGCAGTTTGACAAGTTGTTAACGCGCGTTAAAAAAAAAAAACAATGAGAGGCAACTTGTCTGTTTTCTCAATGCATTGAAATAATAACAAAAAGTACAAACTAAGGCAGCAACTTCTTACCGTAAGGTAAACGACCGATGACAGGGCTCACCAGTATTCGCGCGCCGCGTATGAAAATATCACTCTGTGGAAGTAAATCACATTGTCAATCAATTATATCACAATCCATTCACGCAGCCATGGATGGACCTGTCGGTCCCCACGAGGGGGTATATTGTTGGTATCTTTCTGCTCTCTTCAAAAACTACCAATACCGTAGCTTCACTCAGCCTCGTTCTTAGTCGTGTTAGCGCGTTATAGCTTGCGACGGCACTAATCTATAGCTGATTGGGAAGATTCGCCTAAGGATCGTGCTCGACCCCAATCCTCTTTATTTCGTAAAAAGAAGTTCGTTAAATTAACTCACGTGCCCAATTGCATGCAAACGCACGTGGCAGCGCGCGCCAGCACGCGAGTGGGCAAAAAAGTGAATTGACGTGAAACTAAAGAATTTATTCAGACCGATTAGAGCCATAGTTCCTTGCCTGAAAATAAAACGCATTTCTTGCTTTTTGCAGTATTCCTGATTGGCCAGGCCTGCCTTCAGTACAGCAACTTTCATATCCTGCAGTTAGTGATTTGACTGGTTAAAATGCGCAGGTACAGAAAGATAATTTCTGCCGTTGATTACATCCCTGCGGTGTTCCCTAAAACGGTCCGCCATCCTGCGCGCAAGCCTCTATAGACTCTCTTTGCTCGGTAAGCGCGTTGTTGATGCCTGGGAACGAGGCTGAGCCCCAATGATGTTTAGTTTGACATTTTTTGGTATTTTGTGTTTGGTTGGCAATAACGCACGGACATTACACTTGTAAACTCCTTTACCCAAAACAATGGATTGTCTATGGCCAGAGAAGAGAGAGAGAGAGAGAACACAAGAGATGTAACGGAGAGTAAGCTTCTAGCAGGTATTTTTGGTGAATAAAGTGAAAGGTTAATTTAACCTTTAATTTTCTTGATACGACAAAAAAAAATGAAACTTTTGGGGTTTTGTTTTGGCCCACTGAAATTTGAAAGCATTGCAATGTTCTTCATCCCCACATTTCCGTCAATTTAAATCCCGAGTAAACCTCTCGAGGGTGGCCGGCACGGTGGTGTAGTGGTTAGCGCGTCGGACTTTCAACCTGAAGGTCGGTGGTTTGAAGCCTGGTCTCCCCCGTCGTGTTGTTTCCTTAGACAAGAAACTTTACTCCATACTGTCTCTCTCCACCCAGGTGTATAAATGGGTACCGGCGACAAAATGCTGGGGGTAACCCTGCGATGGACTAGCATCCCATCCAGGGGGGAGTAGCAATATTCCTAGTCGCTTCATGCTATAGAAACCGGGTTTAAGCTCCGGCCGTTATGAGCCTTCTGGCTCGGGTGCGCGACTTTTAAACCTCTCGAGGCTGTGGGCAGTGAAAATGTAAAACAAAGCATTCGACATGCTAGTTTAAAATCGCGAACGGAGAAACCGGAGGAATTCTCAGTATCGACAAGGAACTGAATGTGACTGATGCACAAATATCAAGTGGCATCAATTGGAGTGTGGCAAAGAACCTGTATCAACGGTGAACCTGTACTAAGCGGTCAGTTCTAAAGCCACTCACGAAATATAATGTAACCGTTTAAAAACAACCATATCAAAGAAGTGTTCTGCTTTTCATAACCATTGCCTTTCTTTAATGTTACTGAAAGTATCACAAAACCTTAAGAAAGCAGTTTATGAGAATATCACCGGTAATTAAGCAGTTTGTCAAATTGTTAACACGCGTTCTGAAAAATAATAACGTTACTTATAGGATTGTCTATTTTGTTAACAATTTTAGAAAATAAATGAAACAAAAGTTGAAAGACATCAACTTTGTACAGTTGGCCGTCAACAGGGCTCAAAAGTATTCACGCTTTGTTTATGGAAATATCACCTTTGTGGAGGTGGTACACAATCATTTATATCACAATCCATCCACCCAACATGGACCTGTCGGTCCATACGAGGGGGATAATTGTTGGTATCTTACGGCACTCCTCAATCACTACTAGTACCGTACCGTCATTGATCGTCATTTCGCCATTTCTGGTGAATGTTTTGTTCTGTTTTAGGATTTGGGGGGTTGAATTCTTCGTGCATGATTTTGAGATATTTTTTTGTATCTTCAGATTTTGCCCAATATTTGTATTTAGGTAGTGAGATTCTGCTAGTTATTTTGGGTTATTTAAGTGAAAGGCTAATAAATTCACGGCTTTCCTATATGACAAAAGGCATGGGACGTTTGGTGGTTTCATAATGGTCCACGGCGATTTCGGGGGTGTTAAAATTTAAACTTTGCTTTATTCCCAACTCCCGTCTAGTGCTACTGGAGGCATGTTGGCAGTCAAACTGTAACAGAAATGAGCGGACTCTGCCGACTGACAAAGCAGCATTAAATGATTTCCCTAAATTCCACAGAAAACGGCATAAAAACACAAAGGAAAATTCACACTTCCATAAAAAATGCGGGTAAACACGCGAGCCCGTTTTTGAGATGTGGGAAATAAATCGATTTTTGTTAAACTGAGCGTTTGTGAAAAACTTCGTTTCATTTTAAAAAATATATATTCTTGATGTGGAATTCTGACCTCAGTGTTAATAACCGCGTCGGTAATTGTGTAACCAGTGGCCCGTAAAAAGGGTTACTTTCGATGGTACCGGTAAACGCCTTCCGTCGAGAAATGCCAACATCGTTAGCTTGTTCGTTTGGCTCTAAACTAATGCTACTACATTTGTAGCAAGTCTTAAAAGTTAAGTAATATAATGGTCACAGTCAATGCATCATAGTTTTGCTCTCCAAGTGATTGAATAAACGTAATCTTAATCGTCCTGTACCCGGTTTTTCGAAAGTCAATTAACGCTAACCCAGCCCGAGATTAAAACTTAACCGATAATTTAATTTATTTATGTTACACGTAAAGACAAATCAAAGCCGAAACTGAAGGACGAAAATACCTTGGGAAAAATTCCATTGTTTATCATTTAACTGGAATCAAAATTGACGCTTTAAACCCTGAGTTGGATTAATCGCGCTTTAAACAACACAATCGCGCTTTGAACAACATAGCAGTGGAGATGGATTCAGAGATGGATTCTTCTCAGAACACATGTAAGTGCAAGTGGCAGAAAAGGTTAATAATGGACAATGATGAAATAAGTGTAGTTTATCCATTTTTTTTTTCCTTTCAAAGTGTAAGTTAAATGATAGCTACATAGTTTAATCACCCTTGATGTGGAATTGATGGGTCAACGTTTTAAAGTGCCTATCACCCCTAGAAAGTCATTTTCAGAATCAACTCTATGTACATTGAATAGTTGAATTGTAAAATATTTCTTGTTTTGAATGTCGTGTTAGTGAGTTATAGAGATTTGAATTTACAAAATGCTAATTAGATGACGTCAACCCGGGAATCATTTATTATACAACTACTTGTTTTTACCTCCAAGTAATATTTTTTTTACGAATCAATTGACTATCCACAGTTTATTTTTAGTATTTATCAAATTAATTAACCTCAAGCTGTAAAGTGCGCATTGTTAATTGGCGTAGAAATAATGGCAAATTCCCGGTTGACGTCATGTAATTAGCATTTTGTTAATTCAAATCTCTATAACTCACAAACGCAGCGTTCAAAATAAGAAATGCACCTAATTCAATAAAGGTTGCTTTGGTCATTGGGTATTGGGCATTGGGAAGCTATTCATTGGCGGTCACTCAAGCAAAGCATTGCATTGTTTTCCGTATGCCCAAATGCCAAAGCCCAATTACCAATGACCAATTGCCAAAGCAACCTTTATTGAATTAGGTATATATTACCATTCAACTATTTAATGTACATAGAGTTGATTCTGAAAATAACTCTCTTGGGGTGATAGGCACTTTAAGTACTAGTACCGGCGGAAAAGGTCAATGGAATAAACGGTCATTCAATGTTTATCTTTAATTTCTGGAAGTAGAATATTGCGGATCTCATTGATTCTTATAACACATGGGTTAATTTGGAAGTAGCGGAAAAAGGTTAATGGAAGCTGATGGAAAAACGGCCATATTCCATTGAAATATCATTTCATGTTTGTTCTTTTACCGGTACTAGTTACTGCGCCTTTCAATAACATGCGGAATTTGAAATTCAAATTTCCACCAACAGTTGCGTTTTACACTGCCGTCAATCATCTTAGCTTACCTCTAAGGAAACAGATCTTCACTACAATGAGGTCAAAAGGTCACATCCGTGCATTATGATTGGTAGATTTCGATCCATTTTGTTTGTTTCTTTTTTTACATGGTCCGTTGGCTTTCGTATTAATTATGATTGACGGCAGGGAATAACGCAACTGTTGGTGGAAATTTGAATTTCAAATTCCGCATGTTATTGAAAGGCGCAGTAAAGTTGTTTCGTCCGAAAAAATTAACTGCGTTAACGGGATTTTTTTTACAGCATCCTATTCTCTTTGAATTGTTATTCGGATTTTTCTAGCATTGAATATGTCGCAATGATAAAGTCTTACAGTTTAACAATACGCATAGTTTACCAATTGTTTTTCTTTCAAAGTTTAAGTTAAATAATAAAATGTTGACAAATAAAGAAAGATTGTAAATTGTTACGGGTATCCGGGAACGCATAAAAAATATCTGAGTTCGCTGCTTGAGATTTTTTTCTTTGTCGCATGCTCGGTGACATGCTGGACATAACATCTGTCCTATAATAAATATGCCCCTTTTTACGTTTTCAAAAAGCATTTAATTAGTTCGATAATACTTGGGTTATAAATATGTATATACAAAATATATAACTTCCAAATAAACTTCCAAATGACTTCTTGGTAGTGTGGACTGTCGTTAAATAATTGACGAGTCTTTAACTCGACCTTGAAACCGTCCATTTTCAAATGAATATGTTGCTTCACAATAAAAAACAGAAATCTGGTGTATACTGTATCGGCTTCGGTTTGTGTACTGGATCATCACGAGATACTAAGCTAAAGTAAATACATTAGATAATGTAACCATTTTACTATTTCCACTCGCAAGAGCCGGGGATCAAACCAAAATTTCAAGAAATCTCACAACAGAATTTCATTTTGTAAAATATGGAAAATCGCACCACATGAAGGTACTGTTAGAGAACTTTCATTTGAATGGTTACACTGTGGCATTTCATCCACAGACTAAAATATAAGAACCATCTGATACACTGACGTAATAAACAGCACAACAGGAGACCACTGTTGAAGAGTTTTCATTTGAATGGCCATACTGTCTCTCTAGCTACTTCGAGTCGGCCTTCGCACAAATTTATACTTGGTTGTACGCTCATTTGTGTCGATCTTTTGAGTTTTAGTCGCGATAGGACCATTAGCCTGGTGTGGTTTGTCTATTGTAGGTTGTTGCCGGGCATTCTCAGATCTTTTGCCTGCGATGTCATCTCCAATTCTCGTTTCTCCCTAGATTGATGCAAAGAGTCTAAATCTTCGTCTGAATCTCCGAAACTGAGTTCTTAATTCCTTATACGATCTCTAAAAAAAGATTCCTGTAGAAATGATACGAAATTTGACATCCATTCTGAATAACAAAGATGTGACATCGACTTTATACGTAGACTGACGATTTCTACCGACTCATGCACTAGATACAAAATGGCTGTAAATCAAGAATACTTTGGGAGGTGTAATTTTTAAAGGTAATTTATTATAGCTACAGTAGTACAATTGGTTTTCCTTAGTGTATATGTACATTTTGTTTCAATCGATAGACCAACAAAACATCCGTCGATTGGTAGCCTAGATTGGGTGCACCCTGGTTACAAGGTAGCGAGATGAGGAGTAACCTTAAAGAGAAATGCTAAGGCTGCGAGACTGAAGAGGGTATCTTTCTATAGTGCATGGTCTTAGCCTAACGCACTACGATTCTTCAACATCACCGCGCATGAATTCTTTATCCATTAAGTAAGTAAGTAAGTAAGTAAGTAAGTAAGTAAGTAAGTAAGTAAGTAAGTAAGTAAGTAAGTAAGTAAGTAAGTAATTTATTTAAGGAGGAAACCACATCACCCATGGGTGGTTTTCATGAGGGACCTCCATATAAAAGTTAATTACAACAATAATTGACAAAAATATTCGAAATACAAGAACTAATTACATTTATAGAAATAGAATTAAGAAGAATTGAAATAAAGTAATGAAAACTAAATATAATAATAGACAAAAAAGAAAATTATATATTATTAAAATATTGTTTTTTTAAAAATCCTAAAATTTACCGATGTCTTCAGTGATCCATTCAAGGAGTTCCATTCATTAAAAAAACATATAAGCTGACTTAGATTTCCCCCAATTAGTTTTTGCTGTAGGGAGAGAAAACATAGATTTATTTCTAGTATTATGGGCATGAATATCTTCACGCTTAATGTTATCATAAATAAAATCATTATTTTTTATAATATAATTAAAAATAAAAGATAACCTATGAAATTTTCTCCTATATTCTAAATCTTTCCAACCCAGAATAAAGCAGTTAGTGAAAAAGATAACTTTTGACGCGCCTAGATCTACAGTACCAAAAGAAACTAAGTGGATTAGCTGGTAGACAGGTGCCCCTGGAAATGTTAATTACAGATTATAAAAGAAGGTAAACTCAAGATCGTGAAAAGGATGATCTCACAAATAAAGGCAAATTAAAGTAAAACGGAAAGAGGTAACGTTGACATCCAATAGTCAATCTAAAGATAGCGAGAGCGAGAGCGGAAACAAATGACGATAAGCCTAGTATGTAAACAGAAAATGAAAAGGCTATCGACATGTAATTTGCGACGTCATACCATTCTAATTGGTCAATTTTCTGTCTGGAGCATGCTGGTTTAGCGGTTTAGCGGTTCACAAAGTGCAAGTTCAATATGTGTGCAAGCGCAACGTTCACCGTGTTGTTTCGCTAACGAATGGCCTGTACATTTTATAACTCTACAGTTCATAGCCTTATGATTTCTTTGACATATCCGTGATATACTGTAAAAACCCGCAAGTAAGAACCTGCATTTTCCCAAGTCAGCCTAAACGGGTCCTTAAATAAATGGTAATTAGCACAAATTTAGTCTATTTAGGTTCTTAAATAGGTTCTTATTATTTTTCTGAAGGAAAAAATTATATTGTATAGCTAATAGAATTTAGTGGTATTCAGCCTATTCCTTATATAAAATCTGCGTACCAAGTATTTATGTAAAAATGACTTTAATGAGAAAAATTGAAGCACTGATCACAGAACCTACATTACATACATGTACTCTTATTTGCCCAAGTGTACTGTACACATTTTTTTATATAGATTTTAGAAAATAAGAACCTGTTTCAAATTTTAGGCTAAACAGGTTCTTGTATAGAGGGGGTCTAACTGGCAAATTTTAGCCTAACAGGTTCTTAAAAACTAGGTTCTTTATACTTGCGGGTTTTTACTGTACTTTATATTGCTGACCTAACACACAAAAACAGAAACGTCCTCCTTATAACGCATTTACTAACAATATGGCATATACTAGGTCATTACAATCAATATTTTCACTTGCAAGCTGAGAGTATAATCTCTGTACGTACTTTCCTCAAACCACCGTTCAATATACATCTCATTGGTTCATATGGAATCTGTGTCTACTTGTGTTTATTGGGTTGCATTGTATCTGTCAATTTTAAACATCATCATCCGCAGGTACGTATCCTCGTTCGCTGCCAAAATGCAGCAAGTTTTCTTCATCGCTCCCGTTGTCATCATCTCTTTCACTACCATCTCCCCGTTCGCAATTTCCAACACCTGAGTTGTCATTGACATTGCCAAGGACCTCACCCTTGCATACAAGAAGGAACAAAATGGAACCCACCAAACTGACCAGGACACATGTGTTGACGATCATCACAACCCAAACAAAAACGCCGGCATTTACGCTGTCCAAAGCCGAAAATCTCAACACCATAAATGACATGGCCAACACGAGCAGCACAACAGGCTCGAAGACATTGTCACTGAGGATGTCTTTAAGGACAAGTTTCCCAGTGTGTTGTCCATGTTGGTTCGATTCCACTCTACTCTTTGGGCGTTTCTCGTACGGACACAAAATCAAGTGAACAATCGCTGCCAGCATAAGTACAAGCCAAACGACAAACGTCTGCAAAGATGACGACGATGGAATCATGGACAAGGCAATGGCGAGAATCAGGCGACGAACAAGCATGACAATTTCGAAGAAAGGCTGGTACTTTGGTTTGTAGGGTAAATACACTGGTCCAAGCCACACATCAAGCTTTTCGCGATCTTCAGGACTCATGGAACTTCTCTTTGGAAAGAAACGGAACATCAGAGAGATAACCATTACTGGAAAGCCAACCACATACACCACAACTGAGACAATTCCAAGCGCTGTCAGTTTGTGGTAGGTATGAGACGTACATTCTATCCAAGGAGAGTTTGGCATGTAATACACATCACGATCATTGTAACATGGACGTAGAATGGAAAGCGTCTGCTTGACAATGGGAAAGTAGCTGAAGCTAAGGCAGAAGAACGCGCTTTGACGACATTTAAAATGAACATTTTCCATGCGACTTTCGTTTGGATGAAACGAGTGGTAAGTCAGCATAATGATGAAATACAGGCCCACCATTGTCAAGCACACCACTGGAAGAAGAAGGAGAAAGGCAAACTTGCCGACAGGAGTAAATAACGACGGCAAATCGCAAGAAAGAGAGGGAAAGTACAGGTTCCAGTAGCTGCTCAAGTAGTTTTGAGCTGCAACGACTTTTTGGGGCCAAACGTTAACACTTGATACCATGAAATCCATGGTTTGGATGTAAAACAACGAGATGCTGATAAGAGATCGAGCAGCTTTTCCTCTACTGGTCATACATAAAACAAAAACAACCAGGTTTAATTTAAAAACCCACGCGGGTAATAATTCCAAGAGCATCATGATTAACATCAAGAGAAAATGAACAGAAGTAACAGCAAACCATTTCGCAGGACGCAGATTGAAATAAAAAAATGACCAGAGCAAAGCAAGGAAGGAAACCGCAAAAATAGGAATAAAAATGTAGTAATACATTAAATCGCCATTTTTACATGGGAAACACAGCCCGCCAAGTTTGTAAAATCCATCTTGACAGCGAGAACAGAATCTGTCCGTGTTTCCTGGATGGCAGATGCAGGAATGATTACAATTTGTTGTCAGAGATGAAACTGAAGGTCTAAGAGGGGTTTGATGAGAGTACTTTGATGATGTGACCAGTCTACAGGTGCAGGAATCTGATGGATTGCACGCAGATGGTACGGGACACTTGACAAGGTGTGTGGCATTGTTAGGATCAGGTGATGGCCAGTAACCACTCCTGATCTCCATGACTTTGGGACGAAGCTCTTCTAGTGCACTGAATGCACGCCGACGACACGTGGCACCCTCTGGCATGCATTTTTTGCACAATCCTTTATCTCCGTAAAAATCGGCATCGCAGACGCAATATTTGTAATCGTAAAATGTTGGATCTAAACGAATGCGACCATTGTTGAATGTGAGACGTCCTTCAGGACAGGTAAAGTTCTCTGCGTGAGGTGGTGATATCATTCTTGAAAAGTCAGGCTGAAAAGCATTGGACGATGCGTCATTTCTGTTTCGCATGTAGGGATTTCCAGAAATATCCAAATATTGAAGAGAGATGAGGTTTTGAATTCCAGCTGGAAGGCTACCGGTCAAGTTATTTAAGGATATATCAAAATATGTTAAAAAAGAGAAGTCCTCAAAAAAATCCGGGAGAGCTCCATAAAAATTGTTACCTCTGAAGTCTAAAGTGGACAACTCTTCAAGGTAAAGAACATTCGCGAGCAGAGGACTTTTGATGTCGCAAAAGCTCAAATTTAAAATTGATGGACTGTCAACAAAGTCAACTTTTCTTGTGAAAAGTTCAATGAAACTTTTGAAATGAATTGACAAATTTCTATTCCCGGCCAAAGAGACGTACGATGTTTTGGTTGCAGTGCCATTTTCTGGCCATGGCTGTCCCTTGTTAATTGAAGAAAACCAGTTCTGTGACAAATCGATCATGGCATTGTCTTTGCCTGGCAAAAGAAACAATTCACCAGGAATATCTCCCGTCAGTTGATTATTTGCAACATTTAATATCCGGAGGTCGTTCTTTTTTGGAAATATTTGGGTGAACTGTCCCGAAATGCTATTCCCAGGCAAAGCAAGGTTACGTAATTGTCCCGGCAAAATATGAGGCATTTGTCCGGTTAATTTAATTCCAGATATGAACAAATTGGTTAGTGAGTGAATCGCAAAGATGTCGCTTAGATTCCCATACATCATACCTGGGGTATTTCGCAGGTCCAGGTAATAAAGCTTATTTAATTTCGAAATACTTCTGGGTATTTGGCCCGTTAGGTTATTTCCTCCAAGACAAAGTGTTCGTAGCTCCGTCATATTTCCTATATCTTCCGGTAAGCCTCCCGAAAAGCCATCGCCGTTCATAACGCAGCCGAAGAAGTTCTGCAGACTGTTCATTTTTACGATGTCTTTAGGAATATCTCCCGCAACAGAGGCGGCATTGAATACGACTGTCAGCAACTTTGTCATATTTCCAAACAAAAAGTCGCCAATATGTCCTCGCAGATTTGGATTTCCAGGTGTGCAGAGAGAAAATAAGTTTCGAATCTTCCAAATGTTGGAAGGAAGGGAGCCTTCCAAGTTGTTATAAGCCAACACAATAGTTTTAACGTATGATGTGTTATTATGACAAGTGATGCCATACCAGGAACAATGGGATGTGCTATTCGTTGAAGTATTCCATCCGCTTTTATCGTACCATTGCTGGCTATTTGTAAAGGAGTATATATCTAGTAAAACGGCTTTTTCTTGTTCTGGTCCAAAAGACGTGTCCAGCGTGAAAAGAGGAAACTCTGTTACTCGTTTAAGACAATCCTGACCCTCACTGTCTAGAAACAACCGGTAATCTGTAATGGACAATTATATTTTTGAGATCAACTTTATAACTTTCAGCTATTTACTCAAAATAACTGGCTTTTGTTTATTCTGCCTCTGGATTATGATTATGAGAAAAGAGAAAGATTAAGTCCAGTCCAGAGTTTAGTCTAAGGTGCAGTGCTGCCTTTCGTGCTGGCCGTGTGAAACATCGAGAACGGGGGTGCTCCATGCGCTTTATCAAAGAAGTGTGGTAATCAGCTTTAAACTACCAGTTAACGTGCCACAAGGAAGTTTATGTTTAAGCTTTTGGAGAAAGCGTTCTATTTTAAACGAATTTGTTGATCTCTTATAATTTTGTCAGCTGAGTAATGATGGAGGCATATCTTTCGTTCAAACAGCAGTGCCAGCGATGAATGAAAACCAGATCAAATGGCTACCGACACGCATTCTTCAACTTACATAGTATTATAATACTGCGTGTACCTTAGGGCCAGCCGATTTTCAATGGCATGGCCGGGAAAATGGAATTCAAATTTCATTTCCGTTTTCCGTTTTTCTTCGACCTTGTAAAACGGAATTTAAAAAAAGAAACAGACGGCATCCGACTTTCATTTTTGTTTTAAATTTTCCTCCCTCGCCGGAAAACGGATTTCGAATATCGTTTCTTTCCGAATTCGTATTTGTTTTCCTATATTATTGAAAAACGGATTTGAATTTCGTTTTTCGTTTTCGTATGGCATTGGAAAACGGAATTCGTATTTCGTTTTCTTATGTTATAGGAAAACGGATTTGAATTTCCTTTTTCGTTTTTGTACATTTGGCATCCCTTCCCGTCAGCTCGAGAAGGCCAGAAAACCAGTTATATGTTTTGGCGGGAATAACAAACAGTAATACATAATGGAGGTATTAGAAGCTAAGGTGTTCTTGATCGTTCTTGACGAGGATTTTGTCCGCTGTTTCCTTACTCAGCAGAAACATGCATACGAAGATCTTGTCGTGGAAATTAAGAATCGATATCTGAATCTATAGAGGTGTAGTTTGCGAAAGGTAAGAGATTTTTCAATAATCACGGAATCAGGAAAAGAATGCCAGTTTGTGATGGAGACCGATGGAGCATTAGATATCACAGTACGAACCGCCTTTGTGAGGATGTGTTCCAGATCTAGAGTAAAGGTCATGTATTCTTCTGTGGTTACAAATATTTCATCTCGTGACAATTTATTTTACTGTCAATGTGTAATCTTTTGACTTACTTGTCCATGTTGTCTAGAAGTAACCGCCGAGAATCCGCCTGGCTATACAAGTCAACAGATAGAGCTCCATAAAAGTACTGAAACTTTCAATTTTCAAAATAATTGAACCAAAAGGAGACAAAAACTGAGGTATCCACATACATAGCTTCAAAGTTATTGAATAATTTCTTGTTTTATTGCTTTATTAAAATAAGCTATAAATTCAAGGTTGGTTAAAATTACTGTTTTTCAAAACACATTTAATGGGAAGCTGTCTATGTTCAGTGAAGTCAAACCATTTTGCTCTTTAGCAATATAAAACTTTTTTCCGTATTTGCATATCCTGATATAAACACGAGAAGGTGTTGGCAGAATTCGAGACAGTGTCTAACTTTCGAGAATTCTCCCAACCCCTCGAGTGTTTATATCAGGTTATGCAAACACAGCAAAAAGTTTTCTATTGCCTTTATAAAATAAATTTAGTGCTCTCAAAAATACTATAAACTAAATTCGAATTTGAGACAGCATTACGGCTTTATAATGACGGCTAGTTAGTAAATGGCTATAAATATATTCCCGTTTTATTCCCAGGACAGGAGTATCTTTTCTCCCAACGCTGTCATTATAAAGCCAAAATGCCGTCTCAAATTCGAATTTAGTTTGTATCGCAATTCAGCTGCTTTTTTTTCCTGACAAAAAGAAGCAAAACTTTTTGTTACGGGCGCTGATTAAAAGAGAAATTCTTACTAGTTGGGAAGTGTTGTAAACCAAGTTTTGTACGCGTAATCAGTTCTTGTTTTGCAGAAAGATGTTATCAAAATACGGATTTTTCTTTTTGTTAATGCATGTTTGCAAAGATTTTTCAAAATTTTAGCCGTCGAAGAAGAGGGCAAATAAAGCAAATTTGCAGACTTTTAAGCTCAAAACTTTTTTTCCAAATATCGCTCTACCATCCAAAAAGTAAATAAAAAAAAAACGTTTACAAAAACGAAACAGGAAATTCAAATCTTGCGTTTTCCAATGCCATACGCTTTAATGCCATGATGCCATATATTCGAAATCCGTTTTCCAGCGAGAGAGGAAAATTTTAAATGAAAATGAAAGTCGGATGCCGTTTTTTGATGGCAAAAAAAAAGAAACAATCGAAAAATGGAAACGGAATTTTAAATTCCGTTTTACAAGGTCGAAGAAAAACGAAATTTGAATGTCATTTTCCCATGCCATTGAAAATAGGTTGGCACTGAGGTACACGCATTATAATGTACACAGACGTTCGTTTGAGTTAAGCCTAGTTCGTTTTGTGTGGTCCGTTATATAGAGCAAGAAATGTTGTGTAAAGTTAAATCATGTGATTTAGCTTATTCATAAACCAGTCTCGCGAAAACTTGCTACTTGTACTCACCGTAAGAATCTATTGGCCACTTTGCCAATGCATGCGCTGAACTACCACGCATCAGTATCAGCACTTGGCAAAAAGTTACAGCAAAAGGAGCTGACTTCCACATCGCTATCGCTGATGAGCCAAGATGCTCGTCAAAGCAGCTTCATGATAAATGTTTCTAACGTCGCAACTGCCCAGGTGAAAGTTTATAGAAATCACTTCCTGTTCGAGAGTAGTCGGCGTATGTTCTTCCTGATTACATGTAAACAAAAACAAAGCTTTAATGGCATTAACGTTTCAGCGGGGCTTACCCTAAACGAGATCGAATGATAACATTCAAAACTTTTGTTTAGGAAAGCTTTTTACTGAACTTAATTCTTTATATGATTATTATTTTAATTAATATTATTTCGATATTATTTCGATTTCGAACTGCCAAAACGTCTTGAATTCGACTACAATTTTTGTTTGAATTAGTTCTGTTGAGGTCCAATGTAATTACTTTCGGTTTTGTTTGATAATTCGCTGAACATTTCCGGTTCGAGAGACACTTTGAATTGAGTTTGCCGTGGTTTCAGCGAAATTTCCCCTAACAATAACACTTCCTGTTTTGTTCATTGCTGAAGTTCCAACTGTTTTTAGGGGTGAACCCTCAGATTTCTGGGGGAAGAGTGGAGGGGGGGGGGGGGGGGGGTGGTCGGGCGATATTGTCTGTGCTCGATGTTTTTCCCTTTAGCTCTGTTGATGCAGGATATTTTGTTTTGCTAAAATAAATCCTAGCAAACTGGCTTGTGGGGATATTTTTTTCCAAAATCACCCAACACCCTCCTCCCACATCCCCCTCAGAAGTAAAATGGGAAAGTAGCTGCACAGGCGGACCACCCGATGTTTGTGTGTGTTGCGTGACATCGTTCAATGGCGGTTGCAAAAGAAATATGGGTTAACATAAATAACTTGGCCGCGATTTGCTCTGAATACTAAGTTTATCCTATATGTTCAATAAAAGTTTAGACGAAATGTTAAATGAGTCTTGTGTGTTATTTTTTGCCCGTTCTCAGCCGTTTAAGGTGTCATTTCGCGAGATAATTTATCGAACCCCAAGAGTAAGAAGAGAAATAGAGACAAGGCAAGCAACAAGCAAGCCGTCGACCGCGACCTTGTCCACTTCAAGCGCGATCTGACGCTAAACCAGCACATTTCTCACCTCGAAAACGCCGGCATCCGATTGAGCACAAATTTCTTCGTACTTGTGCCGAGCTTGAGCTTCATCCTTTCAGAATTTTTTGAAAAAAGCGATCTTGAAGTCCAAAAAACTGCTTTCTCAATATGATCGGTGCCAGATTCACGACAAAAGGAATCTGAAGAATGCAAGTCCATTCGAATCTACCAATCAACGCAACGCATAGCCTCTTCCAGGAAAGCGGCGCGTGGCGCTTTTGGGTCGGCGCGAGGAAAATTTGGGAGAGAGGCGAATTGCAGCGATCCCTTTACTGACTCTTTTCTTCATCAGCCATCGATCTCCATTTGCCGCCATGTTTTTAACTCCGGCTCTCTCGAGGGCGCTCGGCCCAGTCTCGCTCCGCATCGCACATCGCCCAAGCGCTGTGGGCGCGTTGCACCGCCCATTCTTTTCATTGCCCTGGTTAATCGAACGAAGCCTCTGCGTACAGTAAGCAAAATGGTTTAGTGTTATTATTAACTGGCTCGTCGCTCTGCGACGAGTCAGTTCTTAAAATACCCTCTTTTTTTTTCGGCCTGTCGGGTCACCTGCCCGGGAATCGCCGTACACCGTACCTAGTTTACTTCCGGTAAACGGTTTACTTCCTCTGCTCGATTTAAGGTTCAAGAGTTGCTTACTTTCTTCGATCGTTATAAAAAAAAAAAAAAAAAAAAAAAAAAACGATATCATCCGCGTTTGCTGTTGTAAAACAAAACGATACTGTAACAAGATTCGGCTGTTGGATTTGTGAGATATCGCTAGTTAGTTTGTTGCAGCTGCTGTGACATTCATCGATCGCTTCACTTTGACTAATTTTGGTTAGATATTCTGCAAGGTATTAAAGCCCTTTTCCGTGATTATTTCAAAATAGAACCATATGCTTTCCTCATTTTCTTCGTTTTAGGAGACGTCTAGGAGGAAGTCATGCTCATTTAAGGGAAATGGCTTTGCTTTGAAACTTATATCCTTTGCATATCGCTACCGTGTAATGTATTTTGCTGTGTTTTCAGAAGAAGAAAAGCGAAAACTGTAACCATTAATTAATTGTTCTATTTCTGGTAAAATAAAAGCGGGTTGAACTTTTCTTTCCCAATTAACTGTCAAACAGTCGAGTTTGGATCGAGTAAATCGTTGAACAAAACACGTCCTGGCAAGTCACTGCTGAGTAAACAATTCTCAAGCATTACGTCATGGAGTCCCGTTCAAATTCCACACATCTCGTATTTATGTCACGCTATGGTCGGCTGTTAATCATTTGATCGATCATGTTGATTTTGTTAACTTATTCGAAACCCCATCACCGATTCTCCAAAATGCCTGTCTTTAAACAATCCTGATTAGGTGGTTTCAAGGATTTTAAAACGAAAAAAAAAATACAAAGTTCTAAACCGAGCCGAGCCGATCCGGGAAAAAATATAGACCTGAATTTGTAGCCTACTAAGGGATGGACGATTTTATTTTTATGGTGGAGGGGGGTGGGGGGGGGGGGGGGGGTTGGTTGGGCAATTTTTCTGATCATGATTTTCTTTCTCTGTCTTGATGTTGCGCAAGAATTTTTGTCGGGATTGTTCCATACCTTTTTTTTTTCCTTTGGCTCTCTGTGCATTGTTATTTTTTTTCTTTACTCTTGCTGTGCAGGAATTTTTTTTAATAATTACCCAACCCCCACCTCCCCCCCCCCCCCCCCCCTCTTAACAATAAAATGGAAAATGGTCCGTCCCTAAGAAGTGCTAGAAGCGGGCTGTGGGATGTAAATGTGGATTGGACTGTGCATCTTGATAGATTCTAGATTGTATATATATATATATATATATATATATATATATATATATATATATATATATATATACACTGGTTTTCAAAAACATTGCTACTTGAGAAATATATATATCTATATATATACCTTTTGTATTCCTATCAAAAACGTCACCTATTTGATGGGAATACAAAAGGTATATATATATAGATATATATTTCTCAAGTAGCAAGGCAAGGATATGGCGTAACCATCAAGCATCTTTCAGGCACACAAGCAAAAGAAATGACACTGAACTAAGTAAACATCTTTGGGAGCTGAAAGATCAAAACAAAGACTTTACAATCTCCTGGAGAATCCTTGCCAAGGCCAAACCCTATAGTAACCTTACAAAACGGTGTAACCTTTGTAACACCGAGAAATTCTTTATTTTATATAAACCAGACATGGCAACACTTAATAAACGCAATGAACTTGTATCCACTTGTAGGCACAAGCGAAAATTTCTCCTTAAATTTAATCGAATCCTTTAGAAATATCCCACACTTATATAGGTTTCTATTGTTCTTTGGGTTTGCTTTGATCGTTTATACCGCATCATTTAGAACCAATTATATGTATTGTACCCCTAGTTTTATTTTTTTACGTTTTCGATCAGGATCATATAACTGTCTATTTCGTATTTTTCAGGACCAGTCATATGTATCTCTCTCTGTTGTCATTTTTGTTTAAATTTTGTAACGGCTTCGGTCTAGATCATATTACTGATGTATAAAACCTCTTTTATGCTACAGTGTATATAGAATTTAACTGATGAGTAGACCGACGCAACATCGGTCCACGAAACAGAACTGTATTAAAGTCTATATGAAACAACTGTGAGTAATCATACATTGTTATAACCGCTCCATTATTGTCGAGCACTATTCTGGATACATCAGTGTGGAACTCACCTGTAGTTATATATATATATATATGCATGTAAAACTCTAAAATGAAAACAGGGTGAAAACTGAAACCAAACGAGCCAGTTTCGGCGAAGCCCATCGGGCTCCTTGTTTAGTTTGTTGGGGTGAAACAGCACAATTCGTTCTCGCATTCAAAATATATTAACCTCGATCCGTCCTCGATAGTACATGTTGTGATGTACACTGCAGACGACATTATAAAATGAGACTGCGTTCGATATTTGTCTTGGTACAATTTAAGCTTACATGTAAGTTGAAACATTTCGGTTTTTGCTTTGAAATTAACTGGTCATGATACAGATTACATGTATGAGCTCCAGAATTTACGTTTATCATACAATCGTCATATATAAACGCTGAGACTTTAATAGATCGAAGCTTGTACATGAAAGATCATCTGTAGCCTTGCTTCGTTTTGCGAGTTGTGTCATACCTGTAAGCTTGTAGTGAACCCTTGCTTTTAATCTAGGGGTGCGTTCCTCTGGAATGATCTGGATCCGAATCACTGATCCAAGATCACTCGGATTGTGCTGCCCCCGGGGGGGAGGGGCACTCCCTATAATGGACTATACGGGGATGCTCCGCCCCCCCCCGGGAATGCTGCATCCTTGTCCAGAGTGGATTCGTCGGTTCCTTTGATGCCTCATGATCCGAGTGATCTTGGATTGGTGATCCGGATACGGATCATCCCAAAGGAACGCACCCTAGTATTTACTGCTATAAATAATGGTTTTTGTGCATGTATGGATATTTTTTGTTGGACCACTGATGTTTCAGTTTTAAAAGCAAGTAAAAACATTTTGTCTTTGTGAACAATTTACTTGACAAAATGTTGTGTTTACACTTAAACGTTTACCAAGGTTTCAATTTACTGAGGTTAAGTTACTTTACCTTAACACATTCGTACAGTGGTTAAACTGGCTCAAATAAATTAAGTTAGACTACCATCATGCAAACAAGGCAAAAATATAACTTTACATCTATGTACTGTACATGTTTGTACTGGACACAGTTGAAATAATTTTATTATACAAATTAAACCTTGCAGATTATTTGTGACCTTGTGGTGTAAGCAACTAGGGTGCTTTTGCTGAGCCATAACGAAGGCCCCTACATGTAGCTCCCGAGTTCAAATTCTAGTGGAGAGAATTAATAAGTCTTTTTCAACTCGATATTAAAACCAGTAGCGAGTTTTGTCATTAAGTAACAATCCGTGTAAGAAGTAGGCAATTCTCTATTGTTCCGCTGCATTTCGCTTTCCCCTCATAAGAATGTTTAGATTTTCGTACTGAGAATACGTCAAACTATGGACAACATGTTTTGAAATAAAATTTACTGAAACTTTATTTTAAAGCGATGTTTCTTTTGTGTTACAAGATTTCATCCAATCGTGAGACTCCAAAACAATGGCTAAGAAAGACTTCTAATTTTCCATGCTCCCCACATAGAATTTTTGTTGCATTAAAAATCACAATAGTTTTCACTAAAAGGGAATCAATTAGTAAACTAGAGATAAATAAATGCGCTGCCTGATGAAGTTATGGTAGATTTTCATTTTTTAGCCAATGAGGTGGACGGTTTCAACAATAGCACAATTCACACCTTTCTGCATTCCGTGCATTTGGGTTGCCTACTTCTCACACGGATTGTTACTTAAAGTGACACCGCTTTATGCGTAAAGGTCAACTTTCATATGTTGTCAATGTTCCTCAAGCGAAAATATAATTATCCTTGTTACTGAACTGCATCTCATGTAGTGACATACATGTAGTGACATACATGTAAATGTAATTACAATACTGCAAATCTTGATTAAAATTTACCTATATTTTATCACATATTACTACAGTAGACTACATTTGTACTGTACTTCTAAGAATTGACTAATTTTTCAAAAGACAACAAAGTGACCTCATTCTTTGGAATAAAAGGAAAATAACTATTGAAAAAAATGTAGAAACACTGATTTGACAAGGAAATTTATTTTTTACACTGTAAGTGATTTGTTAAATTAAGAAGGGAAATTTGTGATGCTCAGACTTACAAAATAAATTCAAAATTAAATTGAACTATTTTCATTATTTTCAACTAATCGCTGCCATTCCTTCTCATCTGAAGAGAAAGGCATTTGATTCTCCCACCTCTGATCTGCTTAGTGCACCATTAAGATACCATCAGTGTTATCTAAATAACATCGGAGTGAAATTCTCGCCCCGGTGCGACAACCGGGGTAGAGCCATAAGAGGGAACTGGGGTGAACTCGCCCCGGCGCGAAAGTCGCCCCGGTGTCATGTAAACACCCCCTAATACCGCCAAGAAATTTAGTAGTGTTTCTATTTTATAGTGAAGTGTTTAGATCCATGTTTTTTCCTTTATTTCGGACTTTCCACGGAGTTGTTTCTTCCACTGTTGTGATGTTTTGCACGATAAATAAATAAGTGGCCATTTATTTGTCTTTTTTATTTGTAAACTGTTTTGAGTATCACGATTCCCAGATACTTTTGTCTGCTTTTGAGACGTCAATATAAAGTCGTGTTGTCGTCTCAAAAACCAGCCTGTGATTGGATGAAAATTTCCCGCGGCAATTTAATGGGTTCCTTGCATAGAAAACCAAAATTTAAAATTATCTTCAAAGGAGGGCAAAAATATTGATTACTTTGTCAAGTTTGGCAGATAAACAACGCTATATTCAATGTAACAACCCTTTCTATCGAAAGTTAACGGTAAGATGAGTTTAAAAGCTGCTTTTGTTCGTTTGAACGGTTTGTTTACAGTGAGCTATGCTGCGCGCGCGCTATCACGCCATCATAATTTGACAAAAAGTTTTGGACTACGTGTTCGCTGTACTGAAAAAAGTAACATCCAATATTTATTGTACATTGATACTTGACGAATACGCTCGCTTAATCTGAGCTTTGACCTAATCTTATAAACTAATTTCGATTTTGAAACGGCAATACTGCATTTTATCGTATGACCCGTACGGCACTGCGAGCCTTCTCTTTGCAAAACCATTGATGAAAGTCCCGTATGAGGGCCGTACGTATTTGCGCGAGCGGGGCCGGAAAAAGCCGTACGGCCCTACTACAAAAGCGGACGACCTCGCGCGCTAAAATTTCAAGTAATTTTGTCTCCAAATTGGTCATATGATAAAATACTTATTGACTAAATTAGGTCGGGCCGGATGGGAAAATATTTGGCTCTCGGTCATGGCGCACGGACCTCGCTGCGCTCGGTCCGTACGCCATGACCTCGAGCCAAATATTTTCCCATCCGGCCCGAGCTAACTTAGTCAATAAGTACATAATATTGGCGGCTAGTTGGGAGAAAATATGTTCCGTATGGGGCGGAGTCGCGAAGCGACGGAGCCCAATACGGAGAATATATATATATTTTTCCAACGCCGTCAATATAATGCAGTATTGTCGTCTCAAAATCGAAATTAGTTTTGTATCACAATTCAACTGTTTTTCGGGCAAAAAGGAAGCAAAACTGAAGATAACCTGTGATGATCAAAGCTGAAACTCTTACTGGTCATGAGCTGACGTACACGACGTTTTGTACGCGTAATCATATTTTTGTTTAGCAAAAAAAGTTTAAAAAACACGGACTTTTCATGCTATAAATTGCTCATTGAAATCCAACAAATTTGATAGAACATCTTTTCGACGTTTTTCAAAGTTACAAACGTCGACGAAATGAGTAATAACGCAAACTTGCTGAGATTTTATGCATAAAATGGCGCATAAAATTTTTCAGAATCGCATAAACACTTAACTTATTAAAGTTTGCGGCAGGTATATTGTTGAGCACTAGACAAATGACTTGCAACATAATTTCTTAAAAAATTGCAAATACCGCTATTTTACACTGAGTTCCCGGTTTTCAGAAACGCCACAGGGTCCAGAGGAGCTCTATTTGATCGTACAAGACGCTATTTTCTTCGAATCGTCGCCGTCTTGAAAGTTTAACTCGATTGCGTTACACAATATGTACCGCGGGCCAAATTACTAAGGGCGCAATCATCTTCGGAAAGCGAAGCTTTCCGAACAAGGCACGAAGTGCCGACAACGAGGCACGAAGGGCCGAGAGAAAAGAAAGGTATTCTTTACTGTACGCCGATTTCGCAGCTTCCGAGCCCGTAGTAATTTGGCCCGCGGTACTTATTTTGTGTAACGCAATCAGTTTAACTTTCAAGACAGCGATGATTCAAAGAAAATGTCTTGTACGATCAAATAGAGCTCCTCTGGACCCTGTGGTAACGCTATTATTTGGTTTAGAATTAATTGGATTTTAAACAGAGATGACAGAAAGCTCATTAAAGCTGAATTACAGTCCGTACTGCGCAATCTCGGGTTTTGTTTTCATTTTTTGTTTTGAATTTGTTGATATGTTACACTTCGGTAATAGCATACATGGAGTAAATGGGAGCAAACCGTCAGTCCGCCTTTACGACTGTTGTGTTTACGAATGCTTGATGAGCTGAAACGTCGGTTTGGGAAAGCTTCGGGGTTCTTTTACTTGTTATTATTGTTTGGCAAGGACATCTGACTTTAATAATGAAGGAAAAGGTAAGTTTGTCCCGTAATTTTCATTTTCGCTAGTAAACGTTCCTTGTTTGCTGAGCTGAGATTGCGCAGTACGTACTGTAATTCATGTTTAAATGTAACAGTGATGACAGCTAGAACACATGAAACAGACTGTTTTGATGCGAACTTCTTACTGGGTTCAAAACAATGGGTTCGCGCTTAGCGCCATACTAATCCGCCACAAATATTTCAAATATGCGACGTTCATCGTCGCTTTCTCCCTAAAATCGAGCCCGATGTCTTCTTATGGTAGTACTCTGGTACCGTTCACGGGTACAGGCAAGGGGGCAAGGGGGAGAAGCGATACTCCGAGAGCGGAGATAAGTACCTCGTAGACTAGTATGTAACGAGAAAACGAGAAAGCTAACGACAATGTATACTGTGACGTGATACCATTCGACTGGAGAATTTCTGTCTGAGGAATGCGTATTATGTTTAAAGGTTGCATAAATTTTAGACTGCATATTTATTATACGAATATATCATGATCGCGATCGTACCCTAACTCGAGTGAAATGAGACATTAGGACAGCAAAGGTCAGCATAAAAAAATGATGATTTAAATTTGGCTACTTGGATATCAAAGTAAATTCGAACAAAAAAAATAATGACCCTGCTAAGTCGCTACACAAGCAAAATTGTTTTTTAGACATATCTAAATACGTTTGAGAATCTATATAAAATATACTAAAATCCTGAAGATGAAAATGACACAACTCGCAATTATAAATTTGCCATGTTAAAAAGCTAAGTGTCCGTGTGCAAGTATACAACGTTCACCGTGTTGTTTCGCTAACGAATGGCCTGTACATTATTTAGCTCTACAGTTCATTGCATCATGATTTCTTCGACATATCCTTGATATGCTTTGCGCTTTATAATGCCGACCTAGAACACAAAAGCAGATTGAAACGTTCCCCTCATAACGCATTTACTAACAATATGGCATATACTAGATCATTGCAATTAATGTTTTCACGTGCAAGCTGAGAGTATAATCTCTGTATGTACTTTCCTCAAACCACCGTTTTATATACATCTTATTGGTTCATATCGAATCGTTGTCTGCTTGTGTTTATTGGGTTACGTTGTATCTGTCAAATTAAGCGTCATCATCCACACGTACGTATCCTCCTTGGGTGCCAAAAGGCAGCAAGTGCCTTCTTTCTTCATCGGTACCGTTATCATCATCTCTTTCACTACCATCTTCCCGTTCAAAATTTCCAACACTTGAGTTGTCATTGACATTGCGAAGGACCTGACCTTTGCATACAAGAAGGAACAAAATGGAACCCACCAAACTGACCAGAACACTTGTGTTTACGATCATCACAACCCAAACAAAAATGCCGGCATTAACGCTGTCCAAAGCTGAAAATCTCAACACCATAAATGACATGGCTAACACGAGCAGCACAACAGGCTCGAAGACATTGTCACTGAGGATGTCTTGGAGAACAAGCTTGTTCCTGTGTAGTCTATGCTGGTTCGATTCCACTCTGCCATTTGGTCGTTTCTCGTACGGCCGCAAAATCAAGTGAACAATCGCTGATAGCATAAGTACAAGCTAAACAACGAACGTCTGCAAAGATGACGACGATGGAATCATGGACAAGGCAATGGCGAGAATCAGGCGACGAACAAGCATGACAATTTCGAAGAAAGGCTGGTACTTTGGTTTGTAGGGTAAATACACCGGTCCAAGCCACACATCAAGTTTTTCGCGATCTTCAGGACTCATGGAACTTCTCTTTGGAAAGAAACGGAACATCAGAGAGATGACCATCACTGGAAAGCCAATCACATATACCACAACGGAGACAATTCCAAGCGCTGTCAGTTTATGAAAGGTATGAGACGTGCATTCTATCCAAGGAGAGTTTGGCATGTAATAAACACCCAGATCATTGTAACATGGACGTAGAACGGAAAGCGTCTGCTTGACAATAGGAAAGTAGCTGAAGCTAAGGCAGAAGAACGCGCTCTGACGACATTTGAAGTGAACATTTTCCATGCGTCTTTCGTTTGGACGAAATGTGTGGTAAGTCAGCATAATGATGAAATACAGGCCCACCGTTGTTAAGCACAGCACTGGCAGAAGAAGCAGAAAGGCAAACCTGCCGACAGGAGTAAATAACGAAGGCAAATCGCAAGAAAGAGATGGAAAGTAAAGGTTCCAGTAGCTGCTCAAGTAGTTTTGAGGTGCCAGGACTTTTTGAGGCCAAACGTTAACACTTGATACCATGAAATCCATGGTTTGGATGTAGAACAACGCGATGCTGATAAGAGAGCGAGCAGCTTTTCCTCTACTGGTCATACATAAAACAAAAACAAGGAGGTTTAATTTAAAAACCCACGCGGGTAATAATTCCAAGAGCATCATGATTAACATCAAGAGAAAATGAACAGAAGTAACAGCAAACCATTTCGCAGGACGCAGATTGAAATAAAAAAATGACCAGAGCAAAGCAAGGAAGGAAACCGCAAAAAAGGAATAAAAATGTAATAGTACATTAAATCGCCTTTTTTACATAGGAAACACAGCCCGCCAAGTTTGTAAAATCCATCTTGACAGCAAGAACAGAATCTGTCCGTGTTTCCTGGATGGCAGATACAGGAATGATTACATTTTGTTGTCAGTGATGAAACTGGAGGTCTGAGAAGGGTTTCATGAGTGTCCTTTGGTGATGTGTCCAGTCTACAGGTGCAGGAGTCTGACGGATTGCACGCAGATGGAACTGGACACTTGACAAGGTGTGTGGCATTGTTAGGATCAGGTGATGGCCAGTAACCACTGCTGATCTCCATGACTTTGGGACGAAGCTTTTCTAGTGCACTGAATGCACGCCGACTACAAGTGGCACCATCTGGCATGCATTTTTTGCACAATCCTTTATCTCCGTAAAAATCGGCATCGCAGACACAATATTTGTAGTCGTAAAATGTTGGATCTAAACGAATGCGGCCGTTGTTGAATGTGAGACGTCCTTCAGGACAAGTAAAGTTCTGTGCGTGAGGTGGTGCAATCATTCTTGAAAAGTCAGGCAGAAAAGCATTGGACGATGCGCCATTTCTGTCTCGCATGTAGGGATTTCCAGAAATATCCAAATATTGAAGAGAGATGAGGTTTTGAATTCCAGCTGGAAGGCTGCCCGTCAGGTTATTAAAAGATATATCAAAATATGTTAAAAAAGAGAAGTCCTCAAAAAAATCCGGGATAGCTCCATAAAAATTGTTACCTCTTAAGTCGCAAGTGGACATTCTTTCAAGATAAAGAACATTCGCGAGCAGAGGACTTTTGATGTCGCAAAAGCTCAAATTTAAAATTGATGGACTGTCAACAAAGTCAACTCTTCTTGTGAAAAGTTCGATAAAACTTTTGAAATTAATTGACAAATTCCTATTCCCTGCCAAAGAGACGTACGACTTTTTAGTGGCAGTGTCATTTTCTAGCCACGGCTTTCCCTTGTTAATTGAAGAAAACCGGTTCTGAGACAAATCGATCATGTCTTTGCCTGGCAAAAGAAGCAGTTCTCCAGGAATATCTCCCGTCAGTTGATTATTTGCAACATTTAATATCCCGAGGTTGTTCTTCTTCGGAAATACTTGGGTGAACTGTCCCGAAATGTTATTCCCAGGCAAAACAAGGTAACGTAATTGTGCCGGCAAAATATGAGGCATTTGTCCGGTTAATTTAATTCCGGATATAAACAAATCTGTTAATGAGTTAATCGCAAGGATGTCGCTTAAATTTCCATACATCATACCAGGGGTATTTCGCAGATCGAGATACCAAAGCTTTTTTAATCTCGAAATACTTCTCGGTATTTGGCCCGTTAGGTTATTTCCTCCAAGACAAAGTACTCGTAGCTCCGTCATATTTCCTATATCTTCCGGTAAGACTCCCGAAAAGCCATCCCCGTTCATAACGCAGCCCAAGAAGTTCTGCAGACTGTTCATTTTTACGATGTCTTTAGGAATATCTCCCGCAACAGAGGCGGCATCGGAATACGACTGTCAGCAACTTTGTCATATTTCCAAACAAAAAGTCGCCAATATGTCCTCGCAGATTTGGATTTCCAGGTGTGCAGAGAGAAAATAAGTTTCGAATCTTCCAAATGTTGGAAGGAAGGGAGCCTTCCAAGTTGTTATAAGCCAACACAATAGTTTTAACGTATGATGTGTTATTATGACAAGTGATGCCATACCAGGAACAATGGGATGTGCTATTCGTTGAAATATTCCATCCGCTTTGATCGTACCATTGCGCGCCATTTGTAAATGAGTATATATCTAGTAAAACGTCTTTTTCTTGTTCCGGTGCAAAAGACGTGTCCAGCGTGAAAATGGGGAACTCTTTTACTCGTCTGAGACAATCTTGACCCTCAATGCTTAGAAACAACCGGTAATCTGTAATGGACAGTTATATTTCTTAGACTCAACTTTTTTAACTTTCAGGTACATATATTTACTCACAATAACTGGAATTTTATTATGAGAAAAGAAGAATATATTTGTGGAATTTATTGGAATTGATCAGTGTTCTTTTACTCATATTGTGTCGCTTAAAACCTATCCCTTTCCTCATTGTGATGTAGTTTACCCGTACAGTTTCATAACAAACGTTTAACAAATATTAATAACTACAATACTTCAAAGATAAACCAATTTCAAGAAAAAATTACGAATTTCATTTTGCAAAACATTTACAAACGAAAAACGCAACATCAAATTGCTGGTGTTTCTTTATTTGAATCGTGGAAATTAATAAGCGGTTTTTAAGGGGTTTTATGGACACCCTGTATCGACTATGGGAGTGAAAAGGCCATTTGGAAAGTTGGTCTGCGCAATGTACCGCATTCTGGACTAGAGTTTGAATTGTAGCAATTGACAAATGAAATAGTATAGGTTTCTTTTCTGTGATTAATAAGTATAAAAAGTAAAGAGCCGATTGCAACAAATCATAACGTTGTTACGATTTCATAAGATTACGGAGCTTAAGCAACCACTACGGCAACACTAAGGAAAATGTCACCTGCAAAAAATATCTCGCGCTCCTTTAAACCTGCTTTGCATGCTTTTCAAATATTCCAAAGTATTTAATTTGTCTCATATCATTGAATTATCCAGGGGTCGAATTCGAAGAGACGGCTAGCTTTCAAGCTTAAATAACTGAAAGGAACATTAATCGTTGTCTGGTCATGCTGGATGACATGTGTGATTAATATGGATGATGGTTGTGGTTTGTGTCCCTATAAACGTTCGTGCAAGTGTCCGCGAGTATAACCAACATAACCAGCGCTACACAGGTCACATTGTATCTGGTGGCATTTGAAGATAAAACATGGAAATTAAGTCGGCGAAATTTTGTTATTTCGTAGGGGCAGTGTCCCTTTAAAGTACAGTCCAGAGTCCAGCCCAAGTTGCGGTCCCACCTTTCCTACTGGCCGAGTGAAAGATCGAAAACAGACAAAATAATTTATTGTTACTGCTCCAGGCGCTTTATCAAGGAAGTGTGAAAATTAGCTTTCAACTACTAGTTATCTTCCCACAAGGAAGTTTATGTTTAAGCTTTTAGGGAGAGCACTATATTTTAAAAGGACTTGTTGATCTCTGATAATGGACCACATCGTGAAAGACGAAATGCACAGATGAGCAATTATGGATGCATATCTTCTGTTCAAACAACAGTGCCAGCGATAAATGAAAAACGTCTACTGATTTTTCAAGCAACAAATACTCGCGGAACGTTTTTGACCCATTCTTCAACTTACACAGTATTGTAATGTACACGGACGTTCGTTTGAGCTAAGCCTAGTTAGTTTTGCGTGGTTCGTTATATAGAGCAACAAATGTAGGCCTACTCTGGGACCTTAAGTCGCCTTAAGTCGCCTTAAGTCGCCTAAAGTTGCCTAAAGTCGCCTAAAGTCGCCTAAAGTCGCCTTAAGTCGCCTTAAGTCGCCCTTTGTCGCTTAAGGTCGCCTGGCTTAAAAAAGGCCTGCACATCTTAAAATTGCCCTAAAAGGTTTCACTTTTACTATTTCTTGAATATATAATAATTTTATTGCCCCAAATCTCTTTTTTATTTCCCATATATGATTATATACTGCAATGGTATGGCCCCATGCAGTACAACACCATGCTTCAATAGTCATGCACCATGCCCTAGTTGCTTCAATTATATTTGCTGAACCCTATAAAGGATGGACCATTTTATTTTATTTTATTTATTTATTTATTTATTTTTTTTTTTTTTGGGGGGGGGGGGGGGGCAAATACCAAGACAAGAAAAAAAATTCATGCGCAGATAAAATATAGAAAAGTATGGAAAAATCACAAAAAAAATTCTTGCACAGCTTCAAGATGGTAAAAAAAATTCATGCTTGCTAAAACAAAATGCCCAACCCCCCACCCCTAAAAATAAAATGGTCCATCCCCAAGGAGGGTACACTCATTCATCTTCAAAACATTGACAGCTATTTCTATAGGTTTATTTATATTTCATGGACAAAGTGTTGCTGAAAGGATGAAGTTGTGACTTATATTATAATCAACATTTAATATGAGCAACATCATAAAAAAAGAAACACTGCTGATCAGCAGTCAATACTGATATACTGTAATGGTGCAGGCATTCCTTCACCTTCAGGGTATTATAACAACAGTGGGAGCTGTTTTGGATCACTAAGATCACAATAATTTGAAAAGTATTTTGGGGTTAAGCCCAATTATTGCTTATCACTTTTACATTGAGCAAGTAAGCTTGAAAAGATCATAAGCTTAACCAAAGGCAATGTAACTGTATACAAATGTACTTAACTTTTAAGCTTACTTACCCAACGTGAAAGAGCAACCAAAAATGGGCCATTTCTCCTGCATACATCCTCTAAGCTGCGTTCTACCCATCCAACATTATTCTATTTACAACCAATCGTAACTGAACATTTGAAAACTTGAAACTTCTTTACAACTTGTATATGTCATCTTCTTGACAGTTTGATGAAGCAAAGAATTTAAATCAACCTATACGCTCAAGATTGCAAAATTTGCGTTGATTATGTTACTATGATGGCTCTCTGTCACAAAGGTCAAAAGGATTTCTTGTTATCAACCATTAAGCAGGAATGTGCAAAGGATTTGCAGCTGCTTCCAGCAGGAAAATTTGCCTCACTCGAGCAAACATGGCCGCCACATGTTCTCACCACGTGACTTCTTTTTGGAACATGGATGCCCACGCGCGCGGGCGCGCCCGCACTCATGTTCAGAAAATTAGCACTCAATTGATTCGGCAAACAAAGCCAAAGCTGAAGTGTTGCTGTTGTTGAAATTGAAACACATTCCCACTTTACAGTACAGCCTGGTCAGCCTGACTAGGCTTCGTGGCTCCCTCTAGGCTACCACTCACGTGCTTTACCTTCGTGGCGTAGATTGTCAATCAAGCTGGCCTGGAATTTTTGAAATCGTTCTTGTAGCCATTGACTAGGCTTCCTGCTTGTATTGCGAAAAGAAAACTAATTCCGACAACTCAATTCAAGGTAAGGTAGATGTAAATTTCTGAAATTTATTGGTTAAGCGAGCGCGGGAGCTAGTCGCGCGCGGGAGGAAAAGAAACGCGCGAAGCATGGAAACCATCTGCGCTTGGAAAGGAATTCTGGGAGAATCAAAATGGCGGACGCAAATGTAAATATTGTCAACTCTGTCATTTGCTGTGCATTCATTTGTGATCCATTATTTTCTGGAAATTTTTGAGGTAATAATTAACTTCTACACCGGTAAATCTGTCAACAGCCTCATCAGTAACACTATTTAGTTTTGTTTTGACAGGTTAAATTAAAATGTTGCCAGGTGGAAAAGTGTGAGAGCATTTCGGGCCTGGAAGCAGAACTAATCAACCCTGCTAGAAAGTCTCCTACGAGGGTTCGGTTCCCTGTCAGTGGAACATCCAAGTTTTCAGGAGCCGGACAAATAGTTGGAGAAAATGGGAAAGATGCGCTATTGAGAAAGACCCTCGCTTACGGTACCAAATATGATATTGGAATATTCTATTGGACTAAGGCAGGAGAACAACAAATTGGCTAGGTGCCTGATCAAACAGTTTTGGATGTCGTTGGTCAAGCTTTCGAGCCAAAATTGACTGTGCAACTGCCACAACAGTGGCAGATAAATTAACCAAATTTATGTAATATGTGAAATCGAGAAGTGATTTTTAATTACATTGTTGTATAAATAAGTCAAGGAAAATGTATGTTAGTTTGATTCAGATCAGGTATCCATTTTTAAGTGAAAAAGTTGGATTTTTTTCCCACGATTTTGTTCGGCAGTGTATATGATCTTTATATTTTTGTATGATTATTGTTTTTATTGCAATATCTTAAAAACATTTAAGCAGCTAACTGAATTTTTTCTCATTCTAGATAAGTAATATTGTTCCTGCCTCTTGTTTGGCTAATTAATGTTCATAATACAATTTAGCATTCATATTATTTATATAATGTTGTTGTTGTTATTGTAATAATTTGAATCCCAGTATAGCTAAAAGGGGCTTTAAAATCTGGAAACTGGAGATTTACGGTCACTTAAGTCTATCTGAGACCAAGTGAACTGATTGTGATAATTTTGTTTATTGAAATATGAGACAAACTATCATGAATGCTAGGATTCATGTCAGGACTCAAGCTGTAGCCCTAACCCTAACTCTATGTCTAACCTGAACTGGAGTCCTTGGTCGCAAACTGACTTAAGTCCTGACTCAATCGGACCTGGCTTGAATCCTGTCTCATATTTCTCTCCAGAGACCAGTGGCTTTGTATTTAGGTATAGTGATGAAGAGACTGTCAATAACTTTTGTTTCATCACTTTTTAGAAACACTTTTATGTTGCCTGAAGTTGCCTTCAGTCGCCTTAAGTCGCCTTAAGTTGCCTTAAATCGCCTTAAGTCGCCTTAAGTCGCCTTAAATCGCCTTAAGTCGCCTAAAGTCGCCTTAAGTCGCCAAAAGTCGCCTTAAGTCGCCAATATTTTAAACTAATTTTTCCTTAAGTCGCCTTAAATCGCCTTAAATCGCTTAAAGTCGCCTAAAGTTATGGCGACTTAAGGTCCCAGAGTAGGCCTAAATGTTGTGTTCAGGTGATTCAGATTATTTATAAACCAGTCTCGCGAAAACTTGCTACTGAATAATTGAAACTTGCACTCACCGTAATTATCTCTTGGCCACTTTGCCGATACATCCGCTGAACCGCAAGGTATCAGCATCAGCACTTGGCAAAAGGTTATAGCTAGAGGAACAGACTTCCACATCCCTATTGCTGATGAGCCAAGGCGCTCGTCGTAGCGGCTTGACGATAAATGTTTCTAATGTGGTTTCGGTTGCATATCAAAACAAAATGAAGTAGTGCAATATATTATTTATGGTTTATGCATCAATGCTTTTCAATTGGTGTTGTGCTTTAGCATTGTCTCCTGCATTTAATAGTTGACTTAAGACAGAGAAAATTATGGAAGAAACTGAAAACGTAAATGAAGCGTAAATTAGAAACACGACGGATGTGAAATGTTGAAAACTGTTGTTTAAAATGGGTGCCTTTAAAAGCAGAAAAACGTTTTTGTGTTTTACTCCTGTGATTTGGAATCAAACGACTGCTTTTAAAATCCAATTTACGCAGTTTACGTTCTGTTTACATTTAAGGAAAGCAGTATTGTATAAATTTGTGCATTCAAACGTCCATCGTGTGGCGATGAAATTGTCATATTTTGCATCAGACAGATCGAAAGTAATCATTAAAAGGGAAATACTGACGAAAATAAAATAAATGATTCAGAGTGAAAATTAGGTTGGATAATTATTAGAATGATATTTTGTGGTGAGTGAAATCATGCAGAATACATAATGTAGATTTTTCAAATTTTAAGGTGGCTCTGAACTCCTTCCCAAAAATATGCTAATTGCAATTCGCTAATAAAAAATGAGGATTACCGAGCTCTTTTTTTTAATTGTAAGTACTTAAAGTCAAAATTAAGGGTGTCTTTACAGGTTATACTCTTACCATGGTCAGCTGTTACGTCATGAAGATGACCATAACCTATTCAACGATGACTGGACATTTGATTGACACCATTATTGTAGCGCTAACTGATAAAGAGTGGTAGTATGGCTCCATTAAAGTGTAAGTACTGAAAATTACTAGAAACTGGTGCGAGCCACCTTAACTTATTCATGACAACAGATCACTTTCCACACATGGTTAGTCCAGCAACGATCGGTGATTTGGCATTATAAAGACACAGAAAGCATTTAAGTTATCGGTAATTTAAGAGACAATCAGCAAATTTTGAGTAATGTTAAGTTTTCCAAATAAATCTTAGAGTGCGTCCTCGGGTCTTCAAGAGAAAATCGTATGATTACTTATTAATAATTATACATGAAAAAAATTTGCATCCATTTGTTATTTATTTTTTTTTTTTGCATCATGTTTTTTTATTTGTAATTTGCACTGGTGTTACACTTATTTCACCGGTGTTACACTTTTTGCACTGGTGTTACACTTGAACTGCACTGCTCTTAGCCAATCAGAATTGAGTAATTTTTCATGTATGTTATTAATTAAACTTACCACTTGCCAATCACAGTTCGTTGTGTCGTTTCATTTACGGTTCTAGTAGCGTCTCCTAGATCTTAGTTGTTAAATTGGTGTTTAGAGTAAACATGTTTCAACGAAACACGTCTCCCGTAAACATGTTTGCAATTTCATGCATTTTTCACATTAGTTGTTAATTTCAAAACACGTTTCACGCCTGCTCCTATAATTTATCCTGTTTCACAGAACAAGCATATTATAATAAAACTCGCATAAAATCTTTATAATTACACATGAACCGAACTAAAATAGAGCTTCAACTCGCTGTTGTATGAATTATTGTTTAATTTCACTTCTCAAGCCCTTCGAGAAGGAAGGTTATTGCAGCGTACAACAAGGAGACGAAATTTACGCTAACGTGTTTCGTCTGGCTTAGATCGAAACTACCTCGTGAAGTAGTTTCGATCATGCTCAATGTGCCGCCTGATGTGAACAAATTTCCTAGTGAAACATGTTTCATTCGTGATCAGACTAAACATGTTTCGCCCTAGTGTGAACACAGCATTAGACTATGTAGGGACAAAACGAGAAAGCTAACGACATGTAATGGATTGCATAAATCAGTTTTAGTCTGCTTATTCATTACGAAGATATCGTGATCGTGCCAGAACTGGCGTGAATCGAGAAGGCCCAAAATACCAAACAATAGTTCAGATAGTAGGACAGCAAAAGTCAGCATAAAAAAATGACGACTTTAATTTGGTTACTTGGATATCAAAGTGAAGTCGAACAAAGAAACACTGACGCTGCTAAGTCGCTACAAAAACTGAAAATTATTCCTTAGATCACGTAATACGTATCTAAATAATCTTGAGAATCTATAAAAAATATACAAAAATCCTCAAGGTAAAAATGATAAGACTTGCACTTACGAATTTGCAGTATTCAAGAGCTCAGAAACCTGTCCCTGTGCAAGTAGAAAGTTCACCATGTTGATTTGCTTACGAATGGCCTGTACATTGTGTGCATGTAGCTCTATAGTTCTTAGCATTGTGAGTTCTACAACATATTCCCGATATGCTTCTCGCTTAATAGTGCCATGCTAAAGCACAAACAAAAAGGCTCTCCTTATAACGCATTTACTAACAATATGGCATATACTACATCATTCCAATTAATGTTCTCACTTGCACGCTGAAAGTATAATCCTCAAAAAGTTCCTCAAAACACCGTTTAATATACATCTTATTGGTTCATCTGGAATCGGTGTCTACCTTTTGTTTATTGGGTTGCATTGTATCTGTCAAAATTAAACAGCATCATCCACAAGTACGTATCCTCGTTCGGTGCCAGAAGGCAGCAACTGCCTTCTTTCTTCGTCGCTACTGTTATCGTCGTCTCTTTCACTACCACCTACCCGTTCACAATTCCCGACACATGAGTAGTTATTGACATTGCGATGGACCTCGCCCTTGCATATAAGAAAGAACAAAATGGAACCGACTAAACTGACCAGGACACATGTGTTGACGATCATCACAACCCAAACAAAAACGCCCGCATTTACGCTGTCCAAAGCTGAAAATCTCAACACCATAAATGACATGGCCAACACGAGCAGCACAACAGGTTCGAAGACATTGTCACTGAGGACGTCTTTAAGAACAAGCTTCCTGTGTTGTCTATGTTGGTTCGATTCCACTCTGCTCTTTGGGAGTTGCTCGTACGGTCGCAAAATCAAGTGAACAATCGCCGACAGCATAAGTACAAGCCAAACAACAAACGTCTGTAAGGATGACGACGATGGAATCATGGACAAAGCAATGGCGAGAATCAGGCGACGAACAAGCATGACAATTTCGAAGAAAGGCTGATACTTTGGTTTGTAGGGTAAATACACTGGTCCAAGCCAGACATCAAGTTTTTCGCGATCTTCAAAACTCATAGAACTTCTCTTTGGAAAGAAACGGAACATCAGAGAGATAACCATCACTGGAAAGCCAACCACATATACCACAACGGAGACAATTCCAAGCGCTGTCAGTTTGTGGTAGGTCTGAGATGTACATTCTATCCAAGGATAGTTTGGCATGTAATACACATCCCGATCATTGTAACATGGGCGTAGAATGGAAAGCGTCTGCTTGACAATGGGAAAGTAGCTGAAGCTAAGGCAGAAGAATGCGCTCTGACGACATTTGAAGTGAACATTTTCTATGCGTCTTTCGTTTGGACGAAACTTGTGGTAAGTCAGCATTATGATGAAATACAGGCCCACCGTTGTCAAGCACATCACTGGCAGAAGAAGCAGAAAGGCAAACCTGCCGACAGGAGTAAACAACGAAGGCAAATCGCAAGAAAGAGAGGGAAAATACAGGTTCCAGTAGCTGCTGATGTAGTTTTGAGCAGCAACGACATTTTGAGGCCAAACGTTAACACTTGATACCATGAAATCAATGGTTTGGATGTAAAACAACGCGATGCTGATAAGAGATCGAGCAGCTTTTCCTCTACTGGTCATACATAAAACAAAAACAACCAGGTTTAATTTAAAAACCCACGCGGGTAATAATTCCAAGAGCATCATGATTAACATCAAGAGAAAATGAACAGAAGTAACAGCAAACCATTTCGCAGGACGCAGATTGAAATAAAAAAATGACCAGAGCAAAACAAGGAAGGAAAGCGCAAAAATAGGAATAAAAATGTAATAGTACATTAAATCGCCTTTTTTACATAGGAAACACAGCCCGCCAAGTTTGTAAAATCCATCTTGACAGCGAGAACAGAATCTGTCCGTGTTTCCTGGATGGCAGATGCAGGAATGATTACATTTTGTTGTCAGAGATGAAACTAGAGGTCTGAGAGGGGTTTGTTGAGTGTCCTTTGGTGATGTGTCCAGTCTACAGGTGCAGGAGTCTGACGGATTGCACGCAGATGGAACTGGACACTTGACAAGGTGTGTGGCATTGTTAGGATCAGGTGATGGCCAGTAACCACTGCTGATCTCCATGACGTTGGGACGAAGTTCTTCTAGTGCACTGAATGCACGCCGACTACAAGTGGCACCACCTGGCATGCATTGTTTGCACAATCCTTTATCTCCGTAATAATCGGCATCGCAGATACAAAACTTGTAGTCGTAAAATGTTGGATCTAAACGAATGCGGCCATTGTTGAATGTGAGTCGTCCTTCAGGACAGGTAAAGTTCTCTGCTTGAGGTGGTGCAATCATTCTTGTAAAGTCAGGCAGAAAAGCATTGGACGATGCGCCAGGGTCTCGCATGTAGGGATTTCCAGAAATATCCAAATATTGAAGAGAGATGAGGTTTTGAATTCCAACTGGAAGGCTGCCCGTCAAATTATTTAAAGATATATCAAAATATGTTAAAAAAGAGAAGTCCTCACTAAAATCCGGGATAGCTCCATAAAAATTGTTACCTCTTAAGTCGCAAGTGGACATCCTTATTAGATAAAGCATATTCGCGAGCACAGGACTTTTGATGTCGCAAAAGCTCAAATTTAAAATTGATGGACTGTCGCCAAAGTCAACTGTTCTTGTGAAAAGTTCCATAAAACTTTTGAAATTAATTGACAAATTCCTATTCCCTGCCAAAGAGACGTACAATTTTTTAGTTGCAGTGTCATTTTCTGACCATGGCTGTCCCTTGTTAATTGAAGAAAACCGGTTCTGTGACAAATCGATCATGGTTATGTTTGGTAAAAGAAGCAATTCACCAGGAATATCTCCCATCAGTTGATTATTTGCAACATTTAATATCTCAAGGTCGTTCTTTTTTGGAAATATTTGGCTGAAATGTCCCGAAATATTATTCCCAGGCAAAACAAGGTAACGTAATTGTCTCGGCAAAACATGAGGCATTTGTCCGGTTAATTTGATTCCAGATATGATCAAATATTGTAATGAGTGAATCGCAAGGATGTCACTTAGGTTTCCATACATCATGCCAGGGGCATTACTAAGGTCCAGGTAATAAAGCTTATTTAATCTCGAAATACTTATCGGTATTTGGCCCGTTAGTTTATTTCCTCCAAGGCAAAGTAATCGTAGCTCCGTCATATTCCCGATATCTTCCGGTAAACGTCCCGAAAAGCCATCGCCGTTCATAGCGCAGCCCAAGAAGTTCTGCAGACTGTTTATTTTTACGATGTCTTTAGGAATATCTCCCGCAAAAGAGGCGCCATTGAATGCGACTGTCAGCAAGTTTGTCATATTTCCAAACAAAAAGTCGCCAATATGTCCTCGCAGATATGGATTTCCAGGTGTGCACAGAGAAAATAAGTTTCGAATCTTCCAAATGTTGGACGGAAGGGAGCCTTCCAAGTTGTTATAAGCCAACACAATAGTTTTAACGTATAATGTGTTATTATGACAAGTGACGCCATACCAGGAGCAATGGGATGTGCTATTCGTTGAAGTATTCCATCCGCTTTTATCGTACCATTGCTCGCCATTTGTAAATGAGTATATATCTAGTAAAACGTCTTTTTCTTGTTCTGGTGCAAAAGACGTGTCCAGCGTGAAAGGGGGAAACTCTTTTACTCGTCCAAGACAATCTTGACCCTCCATCATTAGAAACAACCTGTAATCTGTAATGGACAGTTATATTTCTTAGATCAACTTGATAACTTTCAGCTATTTACTCAAAATAACTGGCTTTTGTTTATTCTGCCTCTGGATTATGATTATGAGAAAAGAGAAAGATTAAGTACTGTCCAGAGTCCAGTCCAAGGTGCAGCTTCCTGCTTTTCCTACTGGCCGTGGGAAAGATCGAGAACGGACAATATGAATTTATGATTACCGCTCCAGGCGCTTTATCAAGGAAGTGTGGTAATCATCTTTAAAGTACTAGTGAACTTGCCAAAAGGAAGTTTATGTTTAAGCTCTTGGAGAAAGAATATATTTTAAACGAATTTGTTGATATCTGATAATTTTAGTAGCCGAGTAATGATGGATACATATCCGCTTTTGAAACAGCAGTGCCAGCGATAAATAAAAACCGTAATCAAACGGCTGCCGATTTTTTGAGCAGTTGTTACTTGCGGAACATTTTTGACCCGTTCTTAGTATTACATAGTATTATAATGTACACCAGACGTTCCTTTGGGTTAAGCCTAGTGCTTTTTGTAGGGTCCGTTATATACAGCAAGAAATTTTGTTAAGTTAAATCAGGTGATTTAGATAATTCATAAACTAGTCTAGCGGAAACTTGCTATTGAATAATCGAAACTTGCACTCACCGTAATTATCTCTTGGCCACTTTGCCGATACATCCGCTGAAACGCAACGTATCAGCATCAGCACTTGGCAAAAAGTTACAGCTAGAAGAACTGACTTCCACATCCCTATTGCTGATGAGTCAAGACGTTCGTCATAGCGGCTTAATGATAACTGTGCCTTTTTTCTTCGGTTGCATACATAAACAAAATAAAGTAGTGCAATAAATTATTTATGGTTTATGCATGAATGCTTTCAAATTGGCGTTGTATTTTAGCATTGTCTCCTGCATTTTAAATTTGGTTAAATACAGACAAAATAATAGAAGAAGGATGTGAAATGTTGAAAAAAGTTGGTTAAAATGGGTGCCTTTAAAAGCAGGAAAACCTTTTGCCTCTTAGTCCTGTGATATGGAATCAAGCGATTGCTTTTCAAATCCAATTTACGTAGTTTACTTTCTGTTTTCATTAAAGGAAAGCAGCATTATATAAATTTGAGCATTCAAACTCGCTTCCGCTTTTGTCTATCGTGTGGTGATGTAATTGTCAAATTTTGCATCAGACAGTTCGAAACTAATCACTAACACAGGGAGCCCATACAATCTGTTTGTGTGACACAATGACCAATGTAATTTTATAGGAAATGTATGGGATTTACCTAAATTTCATATTATAGCGACGTATCGCCAAATGTATGTACTGATCAACGCTAAATAAGCGTTAAATTACCTTATTTGTTGTGTGTTGTCGTCCTTTTGCCGTAAAAGTGATATTTCGAGCGATTTTGAAGGATTCTGAGTTCGCCGTTGACTGTACGTCTTAAGAGAAAGACAAGGGTGGAAAGAGATTTTTGAACGGCTCCAGCGCCGAGGCGATTTTTCCACATAAAATCGCATCGCTCGGCTTTCAAACCAAGCAACAGAAAGGCCCAAAGATTCACGCTTCTTCTCGTACCTCTCGATCGAAAATCCGTCCAAACGGCCCGGAGCTAGCCGTCGAAGAAAATCAAAATCCCACACTTTCCAAGCGGTCGATATTCGTATCATTTCTTCCCGTGCCAGCCAGAAACCGTCCTGCTGATTGCCTCTTTCTGATTGGTCGCCGTTAAACAATAACCGATTCAAAATACGTACCGAGGGTGGGGAGCCATAGGCATTTTCGTAAGGTCGAACTGTTTACTCACCAGACTCGGGTCGTGTGAGCGGCGACTACCGGAAGCCCAGAAAGACTTCCGCTCATTGTTCGCGTAGACCAATGAGGTTGCAAGGTTACAGATGAGTTCACATTTAGATGTCAGTACCGCGTCTTTCCCGCTAATGGTGAATGTTGTGAGGTCTGCCACGTCGTCGATGTGTAGTCTACATGCATGTTCGTCATTGCCAGAGTTGATTTAAAAAATGGAAAGGTAAGGAATTACTTTTGAACCTGTTGATCATGTTGTATCTACTAAAAAATAACAAGAGAATACCCAGTTTTAAACGAACTTCATTGATACATTCCTTCTTCATTTCCACGCAGGTATTCTGACACCTTAACATCGGAACAATCCAACATTATCAATATCGCTGAAGCCGGTCATAACATTTCTTGTCACTGGTCAAGCGGGCACTGGGAAATCCCACTTGGTTCGAGCTCTTTATAGCCTTCTACAGAGCAAAGGAAGAAAGGTCGCCATTGTGTGCGCGAGTGGCATTGCTGGAACGGTGTATTTGGAAGATGGCATCAATGCATCGACAGCTCATGCGTTTTACGGATTGCGCACTGCTGATATTCCGGCCAACTTGGTAGTGGAAAGAGCAATCGCAAACAATTTAGTTGTAGAACGTGTTCGTAAAGCAGATACTGTGATATGGGACGAAATTAGTATGTCAAGCAGGAGAGTGTTCGAGTTGGCAAATAAAATCCACGAGGTCCTGTCACCTACTTGTGAATCCACGCACCTCTTCGGTGGAAAACAAGTGATTTTAGTTGGGGATTTTTTACAGCTTCGCCCTGTTGCTAACCATTTTGACCTGGGAAGATTCGTTTTTGATTCCCCTCTATTCATCAAGGCAGTTCCGCATCGATTTGAATTAAAAACACTGCTGAGACAAAATGAAAACGAGAAGGAATTTGTCGCCTGCTTGCGAGAAATTCGCGCGGGAAAATGCGGTGATGCTTCTTTTGCGTTTGTCAAAAATCTGTCCCGAGCCCTGCCAGAGGCAATGAAAGAATCAGTTGTTCATATTTTTTTCAAGCGCTTGCCAGTTCAGTTTTTTAATTTACGAGTCCTGTTTTCATTGCCTGGCGATTTGCTTACATTTGAAGCCATTGATGAGGGAAATGTGAGTGATATATTGTGTCCAGCTGATCGGGTACTTCATCTAAAACCTGGTTGTAAGGTCATGTTGTTGTGGAATAAGTCCAACAGTCTGGTAAATGGATCGCAGGGCACATTGGTTGGTGTGAGGGGGGATGATGTTGTTGTTGATTTTGGCAAAGAGGGACGAGTGGTTGTAAGGAGAGAAACCTGGACAAACACTTCAAGAACTGGTGATGTTGTTGGAAGTCGGACTCAAATCCCTCTGGCGTTAATGTATGCTATAACTTGCCACAAGTCCCAAGGACTCACCCTCCCTTCTCTGGTATTGCACTGCAGTAAAGAGTTTGTCCCTGGACTGATGTATGTTTCACTCACCAGAGTCAAATCGTGCCATCACCTTCAGGTAGTGGATTTCAACCCAAATCAGCTGTTACCTCCAGCGTCAGAATGTGTCGATGTTTGTGCTCACCACGTAGATCCATTAGAAGGAGAAATTACATGCTGTCGCAAGAAGGTCCTCGACATGGAAGATTTAAAAATATCAGATGGCTTCGAGCTTCCGAACGACGATGACAACGGTTTTGATGTTGTGGAAGTCACAACACAAACAGAAAATCTGGTGAAATCATATTTTGAAAGAGGGGATCCTGATGATATGGTTATTGATTTGCAAACAGTGTTTATTGTACTAAGTGATGAAGCCTCCAACGATTTCTGCAGATGTCCTCCCCCATCATTCAATCTCAGTTCCATTCTTGAAAAAATGAAAATTGCAGATCCTTTAAGTGACTTTGCTATTGAGAAGAACAGGTTGATAGGAGAAATTATCAATGACAATCCACACAAGGAGACCTTTGGAAAGATTCTTTGGAGTCGTGCATGTCAGATTATCTTAGAAGATTCGTTAATGAACCTAGATGAAGTGAAGCTCTCTACTGCTCAGTGGAGCAATGACACCAGAGACCTGTATATGATGATCACACGTTCCCCGGCTTATTTGCGAGATCTTCATTTTTTCTTTTCTGCTAAACCTTTGAACATGTTGCAGTCAACTGTTGGGGCCTGTATGATGATTGAAGTGTACAAGGAAGTGGTGAGGTGTGTCGCGGAAAAAGTCCAGAGAGCAGCCGTTACTGAGCCTGCAACTTTTGATGTGAAGGGCATGCCTTCCGAAGGCCTGGCAAAGGTGCGTCACGTTGGTGCTTGGGCTATTCGGAAAGTTGTGTGTGATCAGCATAGGTATGTTAGATCAAAAATGGTGACCACAAACACATCAACCCACCAATCTGTGTTCAGACGCCTTCAGATTGCTTCGCTTTTGGAAGAACACCTGGTTGCAAATTTTGAATCCCTGAAGAACAGTACAAATTATCCTGAAACATTGTCTGTGACAGAGGACAAACAGTTTAGGAATCGAGGCCTAACACACATTGAGGACCATGCATATGAATTTTTCTTGGAAGTGGAAGTGGCACGTGTTGATAGTATGAATGATTCCATGCTGTCACTGCTCCGTGAGGATATGATCAACAAATCGGAAACCTGCATGAAGCAGAATCTTCACCTGCAACAGAAATGGTTGGAGTGTTTTCCCCAAGATCAGAAGGAAAAAAAAATGGTGAGTTTTAATACATGTGAAAAGTGTATACACAATAGCTTTGGTTTTTCATTGCTATGCTTTGTGATTGGCTAAAAAATTCTCACGCCACTTTCTCGACGAATCAGAAGTAAAACCAAAACCAATCGCGACTTGCTCGCATTCATTTTCCCGCGCTTGGCGCTGCCGACATGTCATTGCTTCAAGCTCTGATTGTTTACGACTGCTGTGATTGGTCAGAGTAATTACTTTGGTTTTGGTTTCGCACACTCAATTGAAAACTGCACTATCAGTCAAGTTCCAAAGTCATGAGTCATGACACATACTTTTGTTTTTGAAGTAAATGAAATCCCGTAGTGTAACAATTTTCTAAATAAGAAGAATTATGCCATTCAGAGTGTTTTGCTTTGTTTTGGAAGTGAATGAAATCCCTTGGTGTGACCAAAAATTATACCTTTATACCTTGGTTTTGAAACAGAAAGAGAGATGTTACATTATATCAATTGTTTCATGCATCCATTCATTGTTAGTTTATTTGTACAATATACCCATGTACATTGTACATTTGACAGACCTATCTTTGTGAAGAAAAATAAGGTCTTTTATTATTTATTTTACCTAAAACTTGCATTATGCATTTTTTTTTCAAAAAAGAGAATTCAATGGAATTTAATGTTTTTTGTGTATGTGTGTGTGTTTGTGCAGTGTTACATGCATGTATTTGTCATTTTGAAACAAAAAGCTGGTATGACATATATTGTTATGATAATTTGTTGCTAATTACTGTGGTATGTAAACCTTTTATTTTGTTGGAAGGATTAATCTTACACACAAGGCAGGAGCAAAGGAATTGGAAGATAATCTGATGTTTTATGTTTAATATTATTGTGACATGGTGTGTTTCCTTCCTTTTTGCTAGGAGCTTATCGTGGAGGCATTTGATGATGTCATTAGCAAGTATGTGAAGGTTGGTGCTGGACAATATATGAGGGACTACCGGAGGGCACACAGGTACAGCTGTTTGCATTAATTTGTGTATAGCTTAATGAATAAGCAGGAATGTTTTATCAAATTTAAAACACAAGGTATAACTTAGTACTTTTGACTGGCATGACCAGAAATGGGGGACATTTGCACCAGTGATAAAACTTACCAGCTTTTGCATTGCACATGCTGGTGTTGGTATAATTTATCAAGATGACAGCCAATGACTTGCATAGGGGAGAAGGCTTTGCTTGGCTTTTCGACAACGGACATTTATTGTGTGAGCGGAGATAAATAATTTTCAGTCAGAATTGTGGTTCCCAGATATCTCAAAACCTGTCTCTTTGTTGTTGACTTTAGTGTATTTCACTACTTTATATTTTAATAATACTGAAAAAATTAATTCTTTCTTGAGCAATCACAACTAATATCCCATTCACACCAACGCTTAAACATGTTTAAATGTTGTTTAGTTTAAAACAGGTTTAGAAAAATATCTCCTAACTTCCCGTAATATTTGGAGTGAAATCTTTACTGAAAGAAACTTTGTTGACTTTATTACCATTTCAGGTAGTTTGAGTCATATACATTTCAAAACGTTCAAGATAGAGGCTAAAAACGTAGTTAAACTAAACAACATTTAAACATGTTTAACCGTTGGTGTGAATGGGGCATAAGCCAGTTATGTACAGCATGCTATCATTGGTACTGAGACAAAAGCCTGGTTACCAAGCTTGTTTTGAAAATTTTCAAAATGGCAGAACCTTGTCATGAAACATACAAGCAGTAGTGGTTTTTTTGGATTCTAACGATTCAAATATCTGCTGCATTCCTCTGGAATTTAAACTGAGAAAATAAGAATATTCGCTTTGCTGAGGAACTAATTTTTTTCACAAAAGAATGAAATACACCAGAGAAAACTGGCAGAATAGACGTATGTTTTGCAAGGTCAGAGAACCATGATTTTTATGGACAAAGCTGGATATTACAGACATAAAGTAAGGGCGTTTCCAAGAAAAAAAAACAATATAAGAGGCATGGATAGTGCAGAAATTAGTCTCAATAGAAAAAAAAATGTATTCAAAATGGCACCCTGGTGGAGACTCATTGGCATTTTCAATTATCTGCTGATTGCAGTGGAAGTAAAATGGAGGTTGGGGGATATCCATAGCACCTCATGGTATGTTTTTTTTTTAATTCTATTTGCCACTTCATACAAAAAGCCCTGATGCTATGCTTTACCGCCAGGCCGCTGTGACCTCCATTCTGTCCCCAATTTCTGATAATGACAAAACCAAACATAGGCTTTGATGTTCAGAGTGCAATTTTGTATTGGTGTTTGCAGACTTTGCCTGATTCACAACTCACAGAGTTTTTGTTCTTGTTTAATTTTGTTTTGAAAGGTTTGGTACATGTTCACAAAATGTTGAAATGAAACTTGTATGTTTGGCACATTAAATAATTGAATTTACATAATTTAACATTTACATTATTATTGTAAGTAAATTAAAAAAGATATAAATATTTACATGTAATTTATACATTGTATAATGTCCATTCTTTGATGTTCCTCTGATCTATAAATGTGTAATTATCAGCAAAGAACTTGTACTAGTTCAATCTTCTAAAAGTAAGTTATATATTGTACATGTATATTTACAATAACTGTGGCTATTTTTATACATGCCCACTATCCAGATTGAAAAAGACTGCAGAGCATCGGAAAATTGTTCTTCAACGAAAAAAAGCTTTAGAGGAGAAAAAGGCAGCAGTACCTTTCTCTGAAATTGAAGGGGACAAGTCTGATGGAAAACTGAACAGCCACGTACGACTGCTGCAGTTCCTGGAAAAATTTGGTGAGACTGCTTTTGAGAAAGCATATACCAAAAAGCAAATTCAGTCACTGTGCATGGCATATGGCCTTCAACCGAATGTGAGAGAAACAAAGAAAAAGCTGGTTCAAGATCTTCTCCCAGTTTTTAAAGTGACTGATAAAATGCCACAAGCATACTTCACCAATGTGCTGCAGTCTCAAGTCAGCCTTGATGAGACCAATCGCAGAATCACTTTAAGAATCAGTAGAGCTACCTAAAGTGCCATACAAAGAAAAGGTAACCATACAAGTCATGTAAATTAACACATGAAAATGAAAAACTGTGAATTTAAACAATTATTTCCCAAGACAGTCCTTTTCTTTACAGGGGATATGACTCTTGTTTCAAAATTTTTGTTTATTGTACATGCAGTGACAACAAAAACAGGACAAAATGTACCATTGTGGATTATATGTTCTTGTCTATATGGGGACCCATAATACACAATTCAGGAAATTCTTTTGAACTATAGCTACATCATCCACAAAGAGTATTGTTACAAGACTGGTTCTGGGGTAGGAGTTTATCTTAGGTCACCCTATACATTGTGTATAATATACATGTAGGTCATACCATTAATTATAATGAAATAAATACAATATAATGTAATGGTGATTCAGTTACTTTTTCTTTTCAGTCCAGTAACTCCTGCATTACTTTTTCTGCTGATAGTGGTCTGCCCATATCGTATTGAATTTTGAGCAGATTCCTGCAAGCGATAAGTTGGATTGTTGTTCTGCCCATTGCAGGCTCTCACTTGGCAGAAATGATTTTCGACGCAATCTTGATTAATGATGGCTGGTTTTATCACTGTTTGAGGAAATTTATTTAATTTAATTGCAACAATCGACTGAAATCCAAGTATCATTGATTGCAAATCAAACCACAATTTGTTTGTAATGAACTTCTTTGAACACTCATTTCCTGCTTCAGCTTTCCATTGATTGAGAAAGGACAGGAACTCTTGTAATTCTGCCAAACGACAGTCACTTAGACTTTTGATGTTCTGCCTGTCATTAAACAGCTGAATTGCACAGGATGTGTGGCCCAGTAGCTCAATTGTTGAATCAAGACAGCTTCCATCCTGTCCTTTGCTGTTAAGATGGCTTTTGTATGCCTAAAAACGACAAAAGTGGAACAGTAAGAGTCTGTCTGTGAGAGTCTCGTGTGCAGCATACAGCAATACATTTAACAAAATTTCTTAGCATACACTGTTAGTACTGGATTCTGGACATGTATTTTGTCCAACACTTCCTTCAAATGATTTTACAACCGAAGAAGGATTTTTTATTTTTTATTTTTAATATTGTGGATTAAGTAGAATAGACAAGAGAAAGGCTACCAAGTACAAGAATTGTTGCTCAGTTACAATATTTTTTAAAGCCATTATTGATAACCCATTGTTGTTATGGTTAATCTTTCAGAAACCAACAAGGTCCAAAAATGAGTACATTAAAAATACCTTCAAAAGAGCCAGCATGTTCCTGTCCAGAACATCTTCTGCGAGGTGGTTGCGCATTTTAGAGGCTGGATCCAGTTGGAAATGGTCCACTGTCAGCTTTTGATGAAAGGACATGGAGAATTCTCCTTGATCAAAATGGAATGCATTCGAGAACTGGTCCCAGGTTATGGTCTTCTCTTTAAATGTCAGGCAGCGGGTTCCAGACTCATCTGCTGAACTCTTCAATATATTATTTCTTATCTTTTTAAAGTTGTGCTGGGAATGTAATTTAAAATGGGCAGTTAGGTCTCAATACGAACACATTACCGTATGATGTTGTTGGTTTTTTTTATGCAAAATTGTGGGTTTGTGGTTGATTACAGTGATCAGTGAGGGTCCACAATGACTTTACATTGACTTTCACAGTGGTATTATCAAATGTTTGTTAAAAACCACATGCTCTTTAAAGTTCAAGGGTGCTCAGTGTGTACTCCTTACTCCCAGGATGCTCGGCCCAAAAGAGGTCCCTTTTTGGAGGCTGGAGGTATACAAAAGTTTACAGATTTCACTAGTTGAAGTATAGAAAATAGTATGCTGCCATTCAGTGAATAAAAAGGCCTAAAAGTTCAAAATACAGTTTTATTTCAAAACAGATGCCATAATGGATATTTTGTCTGTTAAAGAATTGTAATGTTTATACTGAAGCGAGTAAATCTTGCTCTATAGGTAAATGGAAAGTATATGAAAGGGTTACCTTTTCTTTCCAAAAATGGTATATAAATGGGCAGAGCATCCTGTACAAAACTTTATTGAGTATTGGGGGTGGGGTCGGTATTAGTTAATTTGATTGTTGGCATGAAGTGTAGAAATCTTTTCATTTTAGAACTTTTGCATGCCTATGTTTGGCTATTAACTTGAGTAGGCTACGAAACTCTTTTTTAAAATGTTGTAACAAGTAGCCAAAAAATCACTGTACAGTTGGGCAGAGGCCAAGAGAGTAATGGCTCGTCCTTTCATATACTGAGATAGAATTGTCAATTCATAATTATTCTGACTAATAGGAAGATAGGGTCACTTGTTTTCATATTTGGCAAATATTTTATTGGTGCCTAGTACAGCTTAAGATAAGTTTTTTTTTTCTAAAGAATTACCTTTGAGTCCATCATGAAAACAAAAGGTTCCCCTGTGTATGGGTTCTGGGCAGTGAATTTTTTCTCCACCGCATCGTCTTCTCCTTGAAAGTGAAGTTTTACAAATTGGCGATTTATTTCAGCACCATCGAGGATGCACCAATACACGTGGAAGCCAGTTTCTAACATTTTGAGAACACCCTCCCAGAGAAGGTGGAAAATGTCTGTTGCTGTACATGAATTGGATGGAAACTGTGAAATAGGGAATCTAAACCCACTATCACTCAAGAATATAAATTGTAGCACATGAGTAGCAAGCTTTGGTTCACTGCTTTGACCTAAAATTTAAAGAAAAGGAAATAAACTAATAAGATGGGTATATCTGAGCTCTAAAAAAATTTCTTTCTATGGTTAACATTTCATTACCTTAGCTGTTCACGGATGCCATGCATACATTCCGATAGTGGGGGCATGGTGCAAAGAGAATATAGAAGGGGAAGTTTGGTTATAACTGAGGAATTTGGCACCAGGCACTAAAAAGCCACTCTTTTCATCCTTCCAACATGCTGTGATTATTTGGCTGTGGCCATCTTTCAATTGCCATAAGTACAAAAGCTTTGGGATGAGTATGATCATCTTGGTGGGGGAAGTCTTACAAAGGATGTTGTCATGAAAGTGAAAGTGAGTATCAAAGTATAGAATTCATCATTGATTTGACTTCAACACAGCCAATCATCATTGTTCTTTGTCTCCAAACATTGTGTATTAAGGCAAGAATCTAGTGTTCAAAACATAAATAACATATAATTTGGAAATACATGTTTCAAGTTTTCACATGGTTTTTTTTGTTACAATAACTGAAGGAAAAAAGTAAAGGAATTTAATTTAGAAGATGAATGTGCCCTTTAAGTTCAAATTGAACAATGATACTAATTTTTTCATTACCTGACAACTTCTCAAATGCATCATGCTGGTCCCCAAGGTTCACAAACCCAACAAGTTTATGTTTACCATCTTTGAAAACCATTTCAATGTCTTCCTGGATCAGGATGTGGTAAATTGAAGGTAAATAAAGTCAGTGAAATAAGACTCCTCAGGGAAGAGAATGAAATACTAAGTTCAATCAGCATATTAACTAAGTAAAAGAATTACTATTTTTCATCATTTTCGGAATGTTATTTACTGCTGTGCTCAACCAACAGCTTGAAACTTAAGAAAATACATATATTGAAAAACAAAAGAAAGTCATTAATATGGACATGATTTGTTTGCAAACCCACAACCAACAGCTTGAAACTGACAATTACTAAATAAATATATTTAAAAGAAACAGTCATTAATATCCATATAGTTTGTTTCAAACTCACAAAAGTTAACTTTGATTACTTACCTGGACTTTCATTTCATCCAAAATGAAACCACCCATGTAATCATGTGTCTTTAAATTGTTTGCTTTAGCTTCCTCAAGGCACCATTTCAAGATATCTTTATCCCATCCTGGACGCTGTGGGGTTTTGTTTTTGTGGTACCTTAAAAAAATTCAATATTCAGGGCTGTCACTGAGGGCCGGGGCCGGGGATTTCCCCTGGCTTCTATGAGCGTGACTCCCGGCTACTTTCATAGGAAACTAGAAGGAAAATAGAACCAAAAGAACTCCCCAGCTGTTTGATTCCCCTCCTACTAATTGCATTTACCCAGCAACTTGAAATCTTAGTGACAGCCCTGAATATATGACATATATACATTGAAGTATGACTTGTACCATAATTTATTATGTTGAAAATCTTTTTCAAATTTTTGGTCTGCCATTGTAGTTGAGGTTAGTACCTGACTGTGTTTGCATATTAGACACTAATTTCTCTAAGCTTGCACTTGATATTGGATGGAACACTGTGTCTTCATTTGATATATTACCTGATTGTCCGGTTACTTGGTAGATATAAGAATTTTCTCAGTGGGTCAAGAGTGTGTGGATTCTTGCTGTACAACTCCACACATAACCTTATCACCCTGTTGAAAAAATATAATAAGTGAATGGCTTGCAGCAGAAAAAAAGGGTTTATTTGTTTAAACCCCCTACCCATCAGGTATATCAAGTTAGATTCATTTCAAAATTTGGACTTTAAGCCCCCTTCCCCTTTAACAATATACAATGACCCTTTGTAGGGTGCACGTGGATATGGATATTTTTCTGGAACAACAAAATTTTATTTAACTTTTTCTCTATTTATTTCATGTTTTGTTTTGGATTTTTTTGTCCTTTAACCAACCTAGTTGAACTGTCCAACTAATATGCAGCACTCTACTACCTACTCCATTGCAAGTACTGCAAAGTTTTAATTACAGAGTCAGCAAAAATTGATGATTATATTATAGTATTATTTAATAAAAGGGGACAACTTAATTTTATAAGAAAGGCTGCATTCTTTTGAAAAAAAAAAAGGACAAGGACAAGCAAACAACAACCCCCCACTCCCAGTGCTTTATTTTTATGTTAAACCAGAAACCTCTCAGCACACCAGTGGATACGCCAAGTATCATTAATCAATTTTCTTGAAGATACATTAACCACCTACTTTGGGTGCCAACGAAATCCACAACCAGAGGCAGTTGCTGCTATTTTCTGTTGCTGTTCCCATAGCACTTTCATGTCATCCGGGACATCTTTTCCAGGGATGCTGGCCATTATCTGTATTAGATCTGCATTGTCCTCAGACTCCATTTCAATCATCTCTGACTGAAGTCTTGCTATAACCTTTTCACGGTTCATTCTCCTTTTTTTCTCTTCGGTCAGCTTGTCCAAGATTTCAGCTCTCGATAGGTACCGGTTGTTACACCTCTGATTTCTTGCACCTGTTGACTCGCGCCTGCTTTTAATTCTTTCTATGGCATGCTTTGCTTGAACGCAATTTACACAGCTATCTCCATGCGCGTTGTTTGTCAAGACAAGGCAACTGGACGAAAATATCTTGACTTCGGATATCTCAAGTTCATCTCGAAGATCTTGCACTTCATGCTTGATATACAAATCAGGTGAAATGGGCGTGTCATCACGTAAATTAAACTTGAAGCCACGGCAAAAGGTAGACTTTTCAACAAAATTTAAAACCAAATCTACTTTGTCCAACAGCTTTCCTTTCTTTAAGGCAAACTCGAAGCCTGGGAAATCGTTTAGATTTATCGTTCGCTCGTTGAACTTTAACCACACTGTCACCTCCCTTTCCTCGTTATATTTAAAGTTAACTTCAGTTACCACACGGTGGCCATCGTACAGTACGTGTTCCACACGTAAGAAACTGATCGAGTAATTACTGTTTACGGACGTTTGCCAGCCGTCATGTGTAATATTTGGTAAATCGTCCCATTCACTAACACTTGGATGAGATGCAACTGTAGAATATTCCGAATTTCTCCTTAAATTGAAATATCCACGCTCTCGCACTCCCCCTCTCGATCTTCGACGTTGAGACATTCCAACCTCTCCGCTGTTCAACCACAGATCTTTTATGGCCTTTGTAATGAGCCTTATCGAGACATCATCACTCGAAATATTCTCCTTTTCGTTTTCGACGTGGTCGTAGATATCCTGACTATAAGAGAAAGCTTCCTTTTCTACCTTGTAGTTTTGTATTAGCCTATTATAAAACAAAAATGAACCAATAAATTATTTTCCTTCATAACTAGTGTAGTCATCGTGAGAGATCGAGAGCGTTTTGAGTCGGGAAAAAGTTAACTTACCAAGCTTTAACAGACATCAATGTCTGGTAAGAATTCGTTCCAAGTTTCCTCTTCTTAACGATGTTTCCTTCGTCATTTGATTTGAGCGTGGACAACATTTTCTTTCCCTGATCCAGATTTAACTGTTCTGTATTTATAAAATTGTAAATATTCAAATGTGAACTCATCTGTAACCTTGCAACCTCATTGGTCTACGCGAACAATGAGCGGAAGTCTTTCTGGGCTTCCGGTAGTCGCCGCTCACACGACCCGAGTCTGGTGAGTAAACGGTTCGACCTTACGAAAATGCCTATGGCTCCCCACCCTCGGTACGTATTTTGAATCGGTTATTGTTTAACGGCGACCAATCAGAAAGAGGCAATCAGCAGGACGGTTTCTGGCTGGCACGGGAAGAAATGATACGAATATCGACCGCTTGGAAAGTGTGGGATTTTGATTTTCTTCGACGGCTAGCTCCGGGCCGTTTGGACGGATTTTCGATCGAGAGGTACGAGAAGAAGCGTGAATCTTTGGGCCTTTCTGTTGCTTGGTTTGAAAGCCGAGCGATGCGATTTTATGTGGAAAAATCGCCTCGGCGCTGGAGCCGTTCAAAAATTTCTTTCCACCCTTGTCTTTCTCTTGGACGTACAGTCAACGGCGAACTCAGAATCCTTCAAAATCGCAGAAAATATCACTTTTACGGCAAAAGGACAACAACACACAACAAATAAGGTAATTTAACGCTTATTTAGCGTTGATCAGTACATACATTTGGCGATACGTCGCTATAATATGAAATTTAGGTAAATCCCATACATTTCCTATAAAATTACAAATGGTCATTGTGTTACACAAACAGATTGTATGGGCTCCCTGTGATCACTAAAAGGGTAATACTGACAAAAGTAAAATGAGTGAAAATAAGCTTGGGTTATTTATAGCGGAGCACTGGCCAGGCCGAAGGCCTGGCTGCGCAGCTCCATACTCATAGAACCCACGTCCGTCATTTTTCATGGTCATGGCTAGCGGAATGTTTCGCGGGCGCGTTGTGTGCCCGCCGCCGCACGCCGAACGCCCGCCGTACCAATCTCGTACCCAGAGTCCTCAGGCTTCTTGGTCAGCGGGGACGTCGCCAGGAGAGACTCTGGGATAATGGAATTTTTATCCCAGAAAATCTGGGAATCCGGTTTTAGTACGCATGCCTACGCTCAGAAACGGAAGTCAGATTTCCCAGAAAGGCAGACATGGCAGGGAACGGCAGGGAACAAGAAAGCCGGCAAGAAAGCTGAAGTAAATGTTTATGTAGCACAAGGTACTGGAATGTTTCAACAAACATGCCCTTAAAGTAATAAATTTCAGTGGATTTCTGAAAGAAAAAGTGAAAGACGGAGTGTCTGGCCCTTTCGGTAAGTGTTCGTCAGTGGTTCGTCTTTGTAAAATAGCAGAAAATAGCATTCTAGTAAACACTGTTTATTAAAGCAAGCAATTTCTTCGTCGTTGCATGATTTGAGTTACGATCGTTAAAAAAAGAGCAACGTCAAGCCGTATAATTAATTGTCCTGAAACGAAGAGATGTTTTTGCCGTCCTTCCGACTGGTTTCGGGGACTCTTTGATATACCAGGTTCTGCCGGGAGTTTTTGACTTCATGACGGGAAATTGCCAGTTGTGTCTCCATTAAACGCTCTCATGAGAGATCAGATCTGTAAGCTATAAAACGAAAAAGGTCTGACCTACTTCATGGTTCACTAACAGTCTGTGTGGAAGATTCCAGCGGAGGAATCAGAGGAGTATGTGCTGCTCGTGATGAGGTTGCAAATTTCATGACTGGATTGACTATTATAAACAGAGTGATAAGAATGGGGTCATATTTTTCAAATGACCGCCTCATTGGAAATTGAAAATAAGGAAGACCAAGGATGCATAATTGATAAATACGAAGTGAATAAGGTGGGATCACAAAATAGGGTCTATAATATTGGGCACAGAATAAGCTACAATGGGGAAGCAAAAGTTGACCCAAGTTACCCCCCCCCCCCCCCCCCCCCCAAAAAAAAAAAAAAAAAAAAAAAAGGATAACAGTATCCTCCTTTTGAACAACCAAGGCATGAAAAAGCATGACAAGACATTTGAAAAGTTTGCAGTGAATCAATTTATTGTTATATTGTTATTGTACTCAAACATGCTAGGCTTTGCATGATCTCACTAATGCTGCTCGTGTAGTCAGAGTGGTTTTCAATCAAGTGTCATAAAACCAAAAAAAAGTGATCACTCTGTTCATTGGCATCTGAGGTAGACAATCCAATTAACCAATCAGAACTTAAAGGGGAAGTATCACTGTGATTTTGCAGTGCATCCTCCCCCGAGCTTCGCGAGGTTCTGCGAGACACATATTTCTAGTTTACAAAGTAATACTAAACCACCAAGACAAAAAAAAAACAATCCTTGAAAGTCAGAACAAATTATCGTCTCTTTTAGAGACGAAAATGTTGGAACTTGAAAAAAAAAAGGCTAAGCTTTTTCAAGTTGCACTATTCATTTAAACCCAGTCTGTCTAAAGACTAGATATACTTATTGACAGTTTTGACATTTTGTGGTCCTTTGTTGCAAAACTGGACCATTATTTTTCAATTTCTGTTAATACAAAAGCATTTTTTTATTTTTAACATGACACCAAATCCCTGTGACACTTCCCCTTTAAAGTGTAAATAAATGTCACCAGTAACAAGTAATTTGTAGCCTGTGTAGCAGGCATCTGGTGAGGAGAACTGGGGAGAGAGGGAAGGGGCATCAGCAATAATGACCCCCTTTTGTTTATTTAGACTGCGAATGCTGGTGGCTGTAAAATTCCGATTGTCTAATTTGCACTGGGTGGTTACCATAGTAAATTCTGTGTGAAGTCAGCCATGTGTAAAAGCACGTGCTAGTTTCTGATTGGTGAACATGTAGACAGTTGACATAATTTGATTACCAGGAAATCGGTGGGCATAATACAAATAGCCCGGTTCTTATAGCAGGTGTTCCTTCCCTTCTCCCCCCTCCTTTTTCGTGCCCCCCTCCCTGTTAACACTTGCCATGCAACCTAAGTAATTTGTGGATACTTATGGTAGCAAATCACAATTTGTTTGTCAGATTTCTAATTCTGATTGATTGTGGAAGTGGCAGAAATTTTCATTCTTTTACCGCAATCATAAGGCACCTGTAGAAGTTGTAAAACCATTAACTAAAGGAGAATGCCAATTAAATATCCTTTTGTCACTTAATTTATTGAAAGTGCTTGCTTAATATTAATTTTTAATGTTGATTATTTTGAGAAGGGTACTCTGGTTTAAAGTGACAGGAGTGTATAGTTTTTAGGATTTTTGGGGTATAAAATTCCACCTTGTACTTTTTCAGGTTGTAAGCTTTTGAAAGGAATATACTGCTCTTTCCAGTAATTAAACTGCAACCACAGTGACTGTTGTTGTATAGATTTGAACATATATTCAAATTCTAGATATGTTTATTTTAATATTTCCTTAATATTTATTTTTATTTCTTAATTTTACTTTAATTAATTATTTCAGTGTTAAAGGGTTTCCTGTGGGTACTTGGAGTGCAGCATTGGCTGGTCGTGAAGAGATTCGATTTTGCTGTGGTCTGATGTCTGTGTTGGCAGTGGATAACCTTTGACAAAAATGTTGGTCAAGATTATTTTCGAGAGTCAAAATTGTCAAAGCTAGGTTATCAACAACTCATGCCCCTTCTGGACTTTCTTCCTCACGTGATCCACTAGACCGTCAACTACTAGGTCGTCCAGCATGTTGCAATGTGTAAGGCAAGATTGTGCCAAACCAAGAGAACTGTATCTATCCACAATCAGATGTACTGCTATCAAATGTCTAAACAATAAAAAAATTTATTAACATGTATTAAAATGTATTTAGTTGCACAATAAAACATTATGCTAAATGTGAACTGTTAATTTTGCATCTGAGAGGTCATTATAACCTAATTTTTACTAATGGGACCTGCAGCTTTAAAAAAAATGAAATGAAAAGAGCATATTATTTAATGTAATTCGTTATTAAAACTGCCCAAGTTTGAGTTTCCTGACTTTTAATTTCTGGTGTTCCTAAATTTGGAGGGAGTCTATTTAATTCTGGGGCTTGCAAAATACTTTTGCTTGTTTAATTCTACAAAAAAAAAAAACAGTTGTCAGGTCGTGACCCACAGCTGCAAAGTGCCTAATATGAAATTGCAGTGTTGGATCTAGGGGGGGGGGGGGGGCACCCAGGCCAGCCCCTGCCCTCCCTATGTTTGGTAAACTTGCTGTGCTTTGCTGGAATTATCTTCACAGAATTTGACATTGACAGTGGAGCCTTCAAGAGCACCACCCTCTCTTAGCTGAAGGTCTGGATCCAAAAATGAATTTGCATAAATATTCAATTATGTATAATGCTATTATTATTGAAATTATATATTTCCTACTAATTTAAAAATGGATACAATATTATATTGGCTTCTGTGCATGTAAAAAAATTTTAGCAGTATATACATAACTGTTTATTGTTAAACAAGACAAAAGACAAAGACAAAGACTAATAATAATTGGTCAACAAAAAAATATTCTTGTTTTCAATATTATTGGTGTCTGGAAGTAATTTACCTTATTAGTGGACTGTGTGTCCAATTGCATAGATGAAAGAAATGATTTTTTGAACAAGACTGATCTCCCTTCATTGGGTATACATTCATTAATTTTAGGCCAATACCAGTGGCAATAAAATCAAGCAAGTCTGGAGCTCTTTCTTTAATCTCTTCAAGTACACTAATCCAAGCAAAGTTCTGACAAGTGGGATGATTTTGTATTTTGTCTGGGGACATACAAAACAGAGGGGCCGTTTTCCATGCTTCCTCGCACACAGGTCACAGCACTCATTTCATCAATCTCTTCCAGGAAGTCATTGTATTTAATGCATGACTTAACACTAGATAAACAGCATAACTGCTTTAGCAATCTCAGTGGGCATATTTGTCTCTAAGGCACACCAGAGCTTCCAGATTGCTTCCTTCTGCAATGGTCTATTTGTATTTTCTGTTAGCTGGTGGAAAAAAATTCAGTCGTAAATCATCTGACCAACAGAGGAATTTTTTATTAAAAACACTCTTTATAAAATGGGTACCACTGGACACATGCAGTGCTGTAGGGTAAAGCCTGTGAATGAACTAGAGCATCCCAGCCCATCCATGCAGAAGTAGTTTGACCATGATTATGCTTTAGAAACTGGGTTAAGCTCCACCCTTGTAGGTCACCATTGGCCCACACTGTGACTTATAAACATTAATTTAGTGAGCATAATTATTGTAAATCTCTAGTTTTTAAAGGTACATGTACAGTACCTGGGACAGAAGTAATTAAGGCGGGGGTCCACATGAATGCCATTTTTCCACCACTTGACATGGCTTTAATGGCAATATCTCATTCACGTTTCAAGCAATCCAAAAACTCTCTGCTCATCTCATGAATCTATGTTATGGGGTGTTTTGTTTTATGGGTGATTTTGGGGTATGTTTGGGAGGAAATAGTTTTTATCAAAGGATTGGTAAAATTAAGAGAAATAAGAAACATTGAAGATTTAGTAAAGTTTTAAAATTAGAATTTGTAGTTAATAATTAATAGACAGACACCAAGTTAGTCCACTAGCAACCGGCAGTGCTCTTGCGTGGGTATCGACTGTCTGTTGGTGTTCCAAAAATCATTTTCTTCTTTCTATCCCTTCTTTAAACCTCTTAAAATTTCATTCAAATTCATGTGTACCCCGCCTTAAAGAATCTGACCCACCCAGTTTGCATTGCGCACCTACGTTGGTTCATCCGCCATTTTCAGGGCCCCCAAAAGTCCATACTGTATTGTAGATGAGAAATTTACTTGTGCAAGAGGTGATATGCTTGACAAAATATGGAATAGAACTGTATCATAACAATAAGAGAAGTGCACAATGCAAACTGGGTGGGTCAGACTCTTTAACCTAGCAAAGGACTTGGAGCAGAATGCATTTGCATGAGAACTTCAAACCTGTCAAAGACTCTAGATACACAAAATTAATTCTATAGGAACAATCTAGAATTTTGTCAGTTATTTTTAATTATTTTTTGTTTTACTTTTTTATTTTTTTATATTTTATATGTATTTATTTATTTATTCTATATAATTAGTTATTTCCCTATAGTTTTATACCCTTATGTTTTGCAGTGATGGGTATCCCCCTTTGCAGGACCCCTAATGTAGATGTAGATGTAGATCTCAAGTTTTTGACAGGTTTGTGCAAATTATGCATTCTTCTCTGAGGTCGTGGATTTCACTTACATCTTGCACAGAAGGAGGTGACTGATATGGTAATGACAATTAACCAATTGTTTAATATTTTCAGATTTGTTATCACTGAAAATAAAATATACAGCTTAAATGCAACTTAAATTCTCTCCCCTGGTGCCAAACACCTGAGCGGGATCACACCAACCCTCACCGGCTAATGTTAAACTTGGGTAACCAGCCTTGCTCTATCCCTACCAATTAATTAAAGTATACATGCAAGTCATTTACTTAATATGTTTATTGTTAGGTGTAAAAACACTTATATTGTTTTAATTTGATTTTAGGGATCTATGAGAATTTGGGCAATGAATTCCAAGCACCTGCACCTAATTGGAAACAATTTAGTTTGGTTAAAAGAGGAAAATATGTTGTATAATTTAACAAATTTATTCACCTTGGACTTTCTCCAGGATTTCTTCACGGTTTCTTGGGTTGGCTGATGCTTCCTTAGTACGACTGGCACAAATTTCATTTCTCTTTTGAACAATAGAACATGGCTATATAGAAATGACATATAATAATTAACCAGTGGTTTAGCATTCTCAGATAATTTTTCTAAATAGTTATTTGAAAATAAAGGAGTATTCATGACAGGCCGATGCGGCTTGTCATCGATAAGTATACCTTTTAGAAAGTGTAATTTATTTTTAATTACCTCCACGTACAGAGAGATCCTCTGCCAGTGCGTTTACAGGTAATCGTCTGAAACTGTAGGGAGACTCTAGTTCTTGTTCTGTGTGTGCTTTCGAAAAACCTCCCTTTCAAGTCAGGTAATACAGAAGAAGAAACAGCTTAGGTTTGAGAGGGACTTCGATCTGCGATGGATGACTCTTCAACTTTCTTTCGATCGATCCTCGCTATTATGCAAAATAACAGAACCGCGGCATTTTGAGCTCGAAAGAACTCCAATGTCTTCTTTCTGTACGTTAATATTTCCGTACTTTCGAACAGCTTCAGGTATCATTCGCTAGTGGCTTTTTCACAAAACAGCTTAGGATAGAATTTGTCCCTTTTTTCAATCAATTTTCCACAGCAGCGGCCAAAATGATCCATGGAAGAGATGACGAAAAAAATGCCCAATCTTGTTCCGTTTCAGTTTACTGTACTTCCGCTGTTAAACCAGAACCAATCAGAAAAGTAGAAATTTTTCCAAGGCTTCCGGTTCATTCGACTTCCGTACTTTCATTGTTACTGTAAACAGCCAATGAAAAAATTTAAATTTATTCCATTATCCCAGAGTCTCTCCTGGCGACGTCCCCGCTGACCAAGAAGCCTGAGGACTCTGGGTACGAGATTGCCGCCGTACGCTTTGGGCTAGCGATGACGTCATCAACATCCGGGATCTTTGTGGCTTTGTTTTTCGCGCGGCTACACAGCCGTCAGCTCGATGAACATGTTTTAAAAAGTTTGGATCTTTCGCTGGTCAGTGTTTAGCGGTGAAGTAAAGTCGTTATTTTCCTGCATTTTTTCGCGGTTTGCTACTCAAGACAGGGATACTAATTAAGGGATACTCAGAAGCCGCTTTAGTGGAAAAAGAAGAGCTTTCTTGGATAAAATATTGCTTCGGGGAACTTCATACATTTTTCAATGCGGGGAGATGTTTGATTTTATTACGGATTCCAGTACCAAAGGATCGGAGAAAACGGACACTAAAACTCTGGAACGTTCTGAATATGACGGCGAACAACCTTTGCCGAAGAGGAGAAACACTGGACATCGGACAAACAAACATAAACAGAAAAGCAAGTAACTGTCTAAATGTGATTTGCAAAAATTGTTTAGTTAAGACTTACATGTAAGCTTAAGTTAAGCTTATGTAAGCTTAAGTCTTAATTTTACCAGAAGAACTTTCTCCAAGTTTTTGCATTCAGAGCTAAATTTACAACTTTGAATATCCGTGGTTTTGGCAATGAAGCCAAACAACGCTGTGTTTTTGATTTTGTTAAAAATTCCTGTTCTGATTTTATTTGTTTACAAGAAACTTTAGCGACAGGACAAAATGCGATAAATTCTCTGACAGCTAAATGGCGCGGTGAAAGTTTCTGGTTGCTCGCTCTTGGTAAACAAGGCGGTGTTGCCATTCTTGTCGCTGAAAATACTGATTTCAAATGTTTACAATGGAAAAAAGATTCTTCTGGTAGAATTGTTAGTGTTTTAACTGAACTCGACGACACGAAAATTAATTTGGTTTTATACTTATGCACCCACGAATCCAAGTGAACGTACTTTTATGACACAATTCATGAATATTTTTTCCGAACTCTTTTAAAATTATTGCTGGCGATTTTAACTGCATTGAAAACGTTTCTGATAAGTTTGGAGGAAATCCTACAATTTCCATGCCTTTGAAAGATCTGCACAGTGTTCGTCATTTTATATTGATATATATCTGGCGCAAAAAAAACACGGCCGACTGAAAAATACAATGCACATGGTTTAATGCGGATAAAACTATCGGTACACGTTTGGATAATTTTTTTATTGCTCAGGACTTGTATGATTCTTTTTTAAAATGTGAAATTTTACCTTGTGTTTTTCCGATCATGATTCTGTTGATTTAAGCCCCATTTTCCCGTGGACCAGGACTTTGGAGGCTAAATTTAGAATTTAATATCTCAGAAATTATTAAGAAACATGTATTGCACCGGAAAACATTTACTTCCATTCAAGCTTGGTGGGATTTTCTTAAAGAATCTATAAAATTAGTTGCTATAGATTTTGGTCGAAGTAAACAAGGCACATTAACTTAAATCGCGATATTAAAAGGCCACGCAACTATAAATCCTTTGATCGAAGCTAAACGGGCTCTCATTGAAGGAGATAACTCAGTGAAAACCACCATAGAAATGCTTGAAAGAGAAATTCGGGCCATTAATTTATCCCAAATGAGAGGAAGCCAAATTCGTAGCAGAGTCAAATGGCTTGAAGAAAGTGAAAAACCTACCAAATTCTTTTTTACGTGCTCAGAAAAAATACTGTTCAATCTATTTATAACTCCGCCGGTGTTGAAGTTTTTTCACAAGACTCCGGCTCATTTCGATTTTTACCGTAATTTGTACTTGCAAGAACCTGTTAATTTAACAGTCCAAACCGAATTTTTTACAACCTTGAAAACAGATTAAGTGAGAGCGAAATTTTATCCTGCGAAGGATTTTTATCTTTGGCTGAAATTACCCACGCAATGCGTGGACTTTCTTCAGGGAAAACCCCCGGTTCAGACGGATTACCTCAAGAATTTTACGCTAAATTCTGGGATATTTTAGGCCCTATTCTGTTCGAAATTATAAATTTAGTTTGGAAAATAATTCTCTCAGTGATTCAATGCAAGGAAGCGTGACTAGATTACTTTTTATACAAGAAAGATGATCAGAAAAACCTCAAAAATTGGTGGCCCGGCCATTTCGCTACCCAATGTTGATTACAAAATTTGTTCAAAAGCTCTTACAAACAGACTTTCAAAAGTGTTACCCTCGATTATTTCAAGAAGATCAAACTTGTTCTGTCCCAGGTAGGACGATTTTTGAGAATTTATTTCTCTTGCGTGACACTCTAGATTATATAAATATTACCAATGAAACTGGTATCTTGCTGTCAATATTGATCAAGAGAAAGCCTTTGACAGGGTAGAAAAACATTGGTAAACTTTTTACCATTGTTTTAAGTCGTTTTGGATTTTGCCCTAATTTCTAGCGGTGGATTTCTACATTATACTGTCAAGCAAATATGAAAATTATAGTTAATGGTTTTTTGACTAAAGAAATTCCACTCGAGTGTGGGGTGAAGCAGGGAGATCCCTGGTCTCCACTTTTGTACATTTTATGTGCAGAAGTTTTGGCTACCAGTATAAGAAAGGATGATACTATTGAAGGTTTTCTCCTTCCAGAAGCCTGAGAAAAGCGTTCTAAAATTCACCAATATGCGGATGACTCCACATGTTTTGTAAACAACATTGTTTCTTTAGACAAATTCTTTACCTTACTTCACAATTACAAAACAGGTACAGGGACTAAATTAAATGTGGCAAAGAGTACAGAAGCCATGAAGTTAGGAGCTTGGTGCTCACGTCCGGACACTCCTTATGGCCTGACGTGGGTGTCAAGAATGCGAATCTTGGGCGTCTGGTTTAGCAATGGTACTGCAAATGTGGAACCGGATAACTGGTTACCACGCCTTTCCAAGCTACATTAAAATTTGAACCTGTGGAAGGGTGTGGGGTGTTTTCACTCCCACCCTATCAGCAATACTCAATACTTGGTTTTTAGTTAATGTTAAAACTAGTTTCTTTTACCTAATGGACTTCTGCTGACGATGAGAATGACATGCGAGTACGCTTTTTCATTAAGACCATACTTATGGTACATGGGTTTTTCGAAATAAAGCAACTTTTCAAAATGGCACCGAGAACTCTCGGGCCACTGTAAGGGACATAAGGAATGACATCACAACACAGTTGCAAAATGACCGGGGGGACGGGGGTACTTTGCAAATTTTTGGGCAGGGGTGTGCCGCTGGGACTCTGAGACCCTTAACCTATACTAGACCATTTTAGCTGCATTTTGCAACCCTATTCTAGACTAAACACCAAAAATCCTACCCTATCCTAGACCTTTTCTAGACTCACTATTTTGCAGAAACTCATTCACTATCACAGTCTAAGATACCAGGGGTCAGTAAAAATGTCGTACAGAACGCCTTACCGATTATTAAATGCCATTTGTCAGTAAACCTCGTCTAGACTAAATTCTTCATCCAACTGATCAGTTTCGCGGAAAATGATACCCTATTCTAGACCAAAAATCTCTGATTACTATACCCTATCCCAGACTAAACTGCCTGAAAACCATACCCTTCACAGCGGCACATACCTATATAGCTCATATATGGGAGTACCCCCCCCCCCCCCCCCCCCCCCCCCCGAACAGAAATTTTCTACTTTGTGGTGTCATCCGAATATTTGTGAAATACAACAGTCAAAGCTTGTGACTCTAATAATTTAGCTACTGGGAACTCATCATTCATTACCAAAAATGACTAAAGTAATCATGTGCAAACCAGAAAGGACTTTCAAGTGGACCAAACGACCGGAAATAAACTTTATAAATAATCCCGTATGGACTGGACTTTGAAGTGACTGTAAACCGGAACTGACCTTCTATTATTGTAACCGGAAATGACTAGCCTTAACTCAGGATGCCTTGTAACCGGAAATGACTAGCCTCTCAGGATAATATTGTAAACTTTAGGGATTTGTTATTGATAAATAAAATATTTTAAAATAAAAAAAAAACACTTTTGTTGTGTTTAGCGGTGAAAATGGTTTGCAAAATCGTTTTTCCCTGCTTTATTTCGCGGTTTGCTACTCGAGAGGTTTCACATTTCTCAAACAGTGAGCTTTTGTGGAATTTGTGCAGTCTACTAAATGTACTGTGCAGACGGTCGCGTAATAAGCTTACTGTTTTTGAGAATTGCTAAAATTGAAAAGTAGCCTGGTCGTCAATCTTAATTCTAATTTTTCTTGTGCTTCCGACCTTTCACCTAAGTTAAGCTTATCATCATCGTTTCTGTTCAGAGAGCTCCGCTGTTAGGCTAAGCCTATCTATATATATTAGAATGATATTTTATTTTGAGTGAAAATCAGAACGCGTTTTGTAAGTTTCAAATTTTAAGGTGGCTCTGAATCCTTTTCCGAAATTTTTTTTAAACTTTGCTAAATTATTATGCTTATTACCATTCGCACTGCATAAATCATCAGCATAGCATACAGGTTCAACAAAAACAAAAATCATGAATAATTTGCCATTCTTCAAGTGCAACATCGTAAAAAATATACCAAGTGCGAAGTGGCTGTCATTATTTGGGGAATCTGGTTTAATTAATGGGGGCTACGGTGTAATGAGGCTTTTGACTGCGCTTTTAATATGGTAATAAAGGTTAGTACCACCTACCCACCCACAACTTTTTTGCTCGCGCTGCGACCCTTTTTCCTAATCCTAAATGCGATGCGATAATTGTTGCGGTGCGAAATAGGATACAATTCGATAATATAAAATAGGGATAACGAAGATCTTTTTTAAGGGTGTCCTTAACAGGTTATTCTGTTACCATGGTATCCTGTTACGTCATGAAGATGACCATACGATGACTGAACATTTGTTTGACACAATCATTGCAGTGCTAACTGGGAAAGAGTGGTAGTATGCAGTCAAAGTGTAAGTACTGGAAATTACTAGAAACTGTTGCGAGCCACCTTAAGTTGTTTATCAAAACAGATCAAGTTCCACACATTTCTGCATGGTTAGTCCAACAACGATCGTGATAAAAAACACCGAAAGCATTTAGGCTATTCATAATTTTGAGTAATGATGAGTTTTTAAAATCACACCTTAGGCTACGTCCTCGAGTCTTCAAAAAGGCCGCGCTCATTCACATCTTTTAGTCCAACAAGAATCTGCGAGTATTAAAGTCGGGCTTTAGGGTCACTAAAAATCAATTCAACTTCTAGACTGTGAGCGTTAACCGATCTGGTCACGTCTGCAACATTGCACTACACTAAGTCATGCTATGAGAATGTAAAAACAATCCTTATCCAGTGTGAAGCTCTATCGCGGCTTGAAGACGGGTTTTCGTTTAATGGAAAGCTAACAAGCCAAACAACACTAGCTACGAAAAATGAACATTGAATTGTTAAAGCGACCTTGACAAATGACCGTGGTTCATTGTTATTTGAACGCCAAATGGACATCAAATTGATAAAGCGACATTGACAAAAATCAACAGCGGTTCTTTATTATTTGAAAGAATTGACCATTTGCCTTTTAAAACTCTCTCTCCGACCAGAAGAACAAGCAAGAGGAATATAATAATGCTGTATTATCTGTGACGTTGTCACGCTAACGATATTTTTTATCCTCGTGTTACTTCTGTAATACCGGTATTTCCTCTATGTGCGAAATGCATGTTAACTTTCCCTTTAAGTACACTTCACAATCCTTCTCTTTCAGTCTCAATTATCTCACCACATCAGATAAGAAAGTCATTGTCAATTTTACCTTTCTGTTCGCCTTATCCTCGAAGTCACACATCAGATGCAAGTTTTCGATCGGTCCATTCTCATTATTGTATTTTTCTCATGTTCATAAATATGTTTTCACCTCATTGAACCAAATTTGTAATTTTTATTTTGTGTAATAGTTTTCAGATTGAAGCACATACAACAATAAAATATTATGCAAAATCATTCCACTGCGTGGTTCTTTTTTCGTTGAGCAGACATGTATAAGGTTAAATCACAAAGGGAAATCAATTACACATTTTGAATTGCAATATTCTGAAATATGACTTGCACGCAGGGTTGTGTCTCATACCAAATGTAAATGTAAATTCGCATTTCACAAGCAAGCAAATTACATATTTACAATCCCACCAACTTCTCTTCTCCTTTTTTATTCAACTATCTATACACTAATCCAATTCATGCATGAACTTAAATGTCAACCGTTATGACGTCACTAACACTTAGCCGCAGGCTACAAACTACTTGAAAACTACTTGAAACACTTTTTCTTACGGAGGAACACAACCACCGAATTTATAAGTCGGGTGGGCTTCGCTTACAGCCAAGCAGTCCAACTAATTAATTAAACTTACCAATAGCCATCACAGTTCGTAGCGTGGTTTCATTTACGGTTCTATAAGTGTCTAACAGTAAAAGACCCAACAATTAAACGCGTCTGACCTGCACATTGTTTACCTACCGTTCATAGCATTATGACTTTTTCAACATGTCCTTGATATGCGTTTCGCTTTATAATGCAAAAAGAGAAAAATTCCCATTGTAACGCATTTACTAATAATATGGCATAATTATACTAGGTCATTGCAATTAATGTTTTCACGTGCAAGCTGAGAGTATAATCTCTGTACGTACGTTCCTCGAACCAACGCTTAATATACATCTTATTGGTTCGTATGGAATTGGTGTCTACCTTGTGTTTATTGGTTTGCATTTATCTGTCAAGATTAAGCATCATCATCCACACTTACGTATCCTCGTTCGGTGCCATAAGGCAGCAAGTGCCTTCTTTCTTCATCGCTATCATCTCTTTCACTATCATCTCCACGTTCACAATTTCCAACACCTAAGTTGTCACTGACATTGCCAAGGACCTCACTTTTGCATACAAGAAGGAACAAAATGGAACCCACTAAACTGACCAGGACACATGTGTTGACGATCATCACAACCCAAACAAAAACGCTGGCATTTACGCTGTCCAAAGCTGAAAATCTCAACACCATAAATGACATGGCCAACATGAGCAGCACAACAGGCTCGAAAACATTGTCACTGAGGACGTCTTTAAGGACAAGCTTCCTGTGTTGTCCATGTTGGTTCGATTCCACACTCCTCTTTGGGCGTTTCTCGTACGGCCGCAAAATCAAGTGAATTATCGCTGACAGCATAAGTACAAGCCAAACGACAAACGTTTGCAAAGATGACGACGATGGAATCATGGACAAGGCAATGGCGAGAATCAGGCGACGAACAAGCATGACAATTTCGAAGAAAGGCTGGTACTTTTTTTTGTAGGGTAAATACACTGGTCCAAGCCACACATCAAGCTTTTCGCGATCTTCAGGACTCATGGCACTTCTCTTTGGAAAAAAACGGAACATCAGAGAGATGACCATTACTGGAAAGCCAACCACATATACCACAACGGAGACAATTCCAAGCGCTGTCAGCTTGTGGTAGGTATGAGACGTGCATTCTATCCAAGGAGAGTTTGGCATGTAATACACATCCCGATCATTATAACATGGGCGTAGAATGGAAAGTGTCTGCTTGACAATGGGAAAGTAGCTGAAGCTAAGGCAGAAGAACGCGCTTTGACGACATTTGAAGTGAACATTTTCCATGCGTCTTTCATTTGGACGAAACGTGTGAAAAGTCAGCATAATGATGAAATACAGGCCCACCGTTGTCAAGCACATCACTGGCAGAAGAAGCAGAAAGGCAAACCTGCCGACAGGAGTAAATAACGAAGGCAAATCGCAAGATAGAGATGGAAAGTAAAGGTTCCAGTAGCTGCTCAAGTAGTTTTGAGCTGCAAGGACTTTTTGAGGCCAAACGTTAACACTTGATACCATGAAATCCATGGTTTGGATGTAAAACAACGCGATGCTGATAAGAGAGCGAGCAGCTTTTCCTCTACTGGTCATACATAAAACAAAAACAACCAGGTTTAATTTGAAAACCCACGCGGGTAATAATTCCAAGAGCATCATGATTAACATCAAGAGAAAATGAACAGAAGTAACAGCAAACCATTTTGCAGGACGCAGATTGAAATAAAAAAATGACCAGAGCAAAGCAAGGAAGGAAACCGCAAAAATAGGAATAAAAATGTAATAGTACATTAAATCGCCTTTTTTACATGGGAAACACAGACCGCCAAGTTTGTAAAATCCATCTTGACAGCGAGAACAGAATCTGTCCGTGTTTCCTGGATGGCAGATGCAGGAATGATTACATTTTGTTGTCAGAGATGAAACTAGAGGTCTGAGAGGGGTTTGTTGAGTGTCCTTTGGTGATGTGTCCAGTCTACAGGTGCAGGAGTCTGACGGATTGCACGCAGATGGTACTGAACACTTGACAAGGTGTGTGGCATTGTTAGGATCAGGTGATGGCCAGTAACCACTGTTGATCACCATGACTTTGGGACGAAGCTCTTCTAGTGCACTGAATGGAAGCGGACTACAAGTGGCACCATCTGACATGCATTTTTTGCATAATCCTTTATCTCCGTAAAACTCGGCATCGCAGACACAGTATTTGTAGTCGTAAAATGTTGGATCTAAACGAATGCGGCCATTGTTGAATGTGAGTCGTCCTTCAGGACAGGTAAAGTTCTCTGCGTGAGGTGGTGCAATCATTCTTGAAAAGTCGGGCTGATAAGCACTGGACGATGCGCCATTTCTGTCACGCATGTAGGGATTTCCAGAAATATCCAAATATTGAAGAGAGACGAGGTTTTGAATTCCAGCTGGAAGGCTGCCCGTCAAGTTATTAAAGGATATATCAAAATATGTTAAAAAAGAGAAGTCCGTAAAAAAATCCGGGATAGCTCCATAAAATTTGTTTCCTCTTAAGTCGCAAATGGACATCCTTTCAAGATAAAGAATATTCGCGAGCACAGTACTTTTGATGTCGCAAAAGCTCAAATTTAAAATTGATGGACTTGTGAAAAGTTCCATAAAACTTTTGAAATTAATTGACAAATTCCTATTCCCTGCCAAAGAGACGTACGATATTTTAGTGGCATTGTTATTTTTTGACCACGGCTGTCCCTTGTTAATTGAAGAAAACCGGTTCTGTGACAAATCGATCACGGATATGCCTAGCAAAAGAAGCAATTCACCAGGAATATCTCCCGTCAGTTGATTATTTGCAACATTTAATATCTGCAGGTCGTTCTTTTTTGGAAATATTTGGGTAAACTGTCCCGAAATGTTATTCCCAGGCAAAACAAGGTCAATTAATTGTCCCGGCAATACATGAGGCATTTGTCCAGTTTATTTGATTCCAGATATCATCAAATGTTGTAATGAGTGAATCGCAAGGATGTCACTTAGGTTTCCATACATCATACCAGGGGCATTACTAAGGTCCAGGTAATAAAGCTTATTTAATCTCGAAATACTTCTCGGTATTAGGCCCGTTAGTTTATTTCCTCCAAGACAAAGTAATCGTAGCTCCGTCATATTTCCTATATCTTGCGGTAAGCCTCCCGAAAAGCCATCCCCATTCATTTCGCAGCCCAAGAAATTCTGCAAACTGTTCATTTTTACAATGTCTTTAGGAATATCTCCCGCAACAGAGGCGGCATTGAATACGACTGTCAGCAAGTTTGTCATATTTCCAAACAAAAAGTGGCCAATTTGTCCTCGCAGATTTGGATTTCCAGGTATGCACAGAGAAAATAAGTTTCGAATTTTCCAAATGTTGGAAGGAAGGGAGCCTACCAAGTTGTTATAAGCCAACACAATAGTTTTAACGTATGATGTGTTATTATGACAAGTGACGCCATACCAGGAACAATGAGATGTGCTATTCGTTGAAGTATTCCATCCGCTTTGATCGTACCATTGTTCGCCATTTGTAGATGAGTATATATCTAGTAAAACGTCTTTTTCTTGTTCTGGTACAAAAGACGTGTCCAGCGTGAAAGGGGGAAACTCTTTTACTCGTCTAAGACAATCTTGACCCTCAGTTGCTAGAAATATCCCGTAATCTGTAATGGACAGTTATTATTATCGAACGCCATAACTGCCTTACGATACTTGTTTACATACTTTAGGGTGTTTTTTTCATTATATGCGGTGGTGACATCATTATATGCGGTGGTTACATCATTATATGCGGTGGTTACATCATTATATGCGGTGGTTACATCATTATATGCGGTGGTTACATCATTATATGCGGTGGTTACATCTTTATATGCGGTGACTTCTTCATTATATTCGGTGTTTTTTTTTTCATTATATGTGATGCTTATTCCATTCTACGCGGTGGTTTCTTCATTATATGCGATACTTATTGTATTATAAGTGGTGCTTTTTTATTCATATGCGGTGTTTATCGCATTCTACCTGGTAATTTTTTCATTATACGAGGTGCTTATTTGATTATGTGCGGTGGTTAATTCGTTACGTGCATTGCTTTCTTCTTGCGGTGCTTTTTTCATTATGTGTGGTGCTTTTTTCGTTATAATCACGGAGCCTCGTTGTCGTTTGATTTCAAGCGAGGCCAACAACACAAGGAGGCCTGAGTTCTGGGCATTTTCGCAAAAATGGCGGCCTCCGTGGAAACGTTGGATGTTATGGCTCGTACACTGGAAAAACTGGACCATTTACAGAGTTTACAAAATTTCTGTAAATCTAGTTTTTACAGACTTTTTATCACAAACGAATTTATGGCTTTTATTTGGGTGAAAAACAAAATGTCTGTAAATTGTTGTTTTACAGATATTTTACAGACTTTAGTTATCGTTGTATGGTTTGAAAGCTTTATAAAATGTCTGTAAATTCTAGTGTATCGAATATGAAATACTGAAAATAATTTACAGAGTTAACAAAAACTCTGTAGAATATCTGTAAATATGCGATTTACAGAGATTTTACTGGAATTCAGCAATGTTTGTAAATTTTTGTAGGTGTTGTAAAATCTCTGTAAAATGGCATATACGGGGCATTGTAAAATCTCTGTAAAATAGCATATACGGGGCATTGTAAAATCTCTGTAAAATGGCATATACGGGGCATTGTAAAATCTCTGTAAAATGGCATACACCAAATTGAAGAAACGTTGTCAGGTAAAAAGTGGAAACCGTGAACGATGCGACCCAAAGGCTTACTGGGAAGTTGGAAAATTTAATCTTTGTCTGTGACAAAATATACATTATATTAACACAGAATACATAAATCATGCTCTTAAATGCCTCAAACAAAGAAAACATCTTGATTATCAAGAAATAGAATATAACTAGCTTGCCAATGCTGCCTACCCAGAATCCCATTCGGTCTCATCGTTCATGGTTTATGCTTTTTTAAATGACAACGTTTCTTCAATCAGGTGTATACGGGGCATTGTAAAATCTCTGTAAAATGGCATATACGGGGCATTGTAAAATCTCTGTAAAATAGCATATACGGGGCATTCTAACTGAATTCTCTACAATTGTCAGTGACAAAATTTTTGTTCAAACAGTAAAGTCATTAAATGGTAAATCGATATTTTACTTTCTGTATTGCTCTTTCAAAAGCATAAAACTGCAAAATATTACACAAAAGTAGAATCACGAAATGCGTTGTTGTTGGAGGACGACCTGGTAGTTAAAAAAAAAACTCAAGCTAACCGGGATTACTTAACTAACCGGACATAATTAACAACCGAGCTAATCAGTCGGTTTCAGAAACGAGCAAGGACACACGGTTGCAAGAAAGCGGTAGAACCTGGGAATGAAGTGAGAGTGCAATGGCTATCGGTCAGCGGTACGTTAAACTAACATGGCGGACAAGAATACCTATGCGAGAAAGTTATTGTCTCATTTTATTGCCGAGGCATTCAAATGGTAAGAAAATCCTTATTTTGACACGGTATTTACCGATTCTTTTTGCTATATCAGTTCTTCTGTTTTGCTTTATTAGGACAAAGACAAACCTGCGTGAAGAGGCTGGATGCAAAATCGAAGTGAAAGTTGTTTTCACAGAACTGAAGAAGGCGAATTTCTCCCTGTCCTATAAAGCCTTCGGAACGGCAATACGATTCATCCAAGATTCATCCAAGCTGGCATCTTCCAAACTACTATATAACACATCTTGGCGCTCAAAGTGGCGATTTACAGTGGTTCGATGCCACGATACGTTACCGCGACATTTTTCACAAAAACAGACCGACATGACAGCTACAAACACGTGTATTCTCTTCCCCAGAGCCCTCGTTCGTTTTTTCGGAAAAACGGTGGAGGTCTGGGGACAGGAATGGGATGTGACGTAGGTCACATGTTCAAGTCACATGTCCCCATGTTACACAAACCTTACCACAATGCCTCTCGCTCTATCCGCGCTCTTTTCGTTATTTCGTTGAGTTCATGCAAATTCATCTTCGCTTGTACATTGTGTGTAATATCTTTTTTTTTCGTCGGACAGTGGACAATTTCAAAGCGAGTGAGTATATCAGTGTTCAAATCTTAGTTTCAGCTTTTTCAACATTGGAAATTGTTAGTCATGTCGATGGAATTGGATCGTTGCGATCGCTGCTGTCGATGGTGGACACGAGACGCACTGAGATAAGCTTCATTATGTTTGACTTACGCCGGTTCTTTCCTTAGACCATGGATGCTGGCGATTTTCTTAGAAAACATGGGTTAGCAGACCTTATAAAGATGTGGTGGAAGATAATAAGGTAAAACGGTCTAAAATATAAACTTATTTGGCACGATCGATCGCTCAGCGAATTTTTTTCCGACTGAGATACCTTCTGGGGTGGGGGTCGGGAAATGATGGTCTTCAGCAAGGAAATTTTGATTAATCGCTCTGTTTTCCATTGCTGACTCATTTACCTTGCTTATTGAAAGCTAAGTAATAACAACTTGGCAAACATCACAATATTGACATTGAGATCTTGTGCAATTTTCAGACAGCTGAAAAGTTACCACTGCCACCCCTCCTCCATCCTCCTAAACACACACACTCAAAATGCCCCTGGTTTATACAATTTATTATAACCTGACATATTTTTGCCCACTTGTTGTTATACAGCTAGCATACAATAGTTACATGCACACTGTATTGCAAACAGCACAAGCAGGTACATTTTCATTTTTAATTATGCACGTTATCCGCTTGCCCCTCGGGTAGGACCCCGGGCCAACCAGGGGTATTGTAAAATGGTTGGAGCAAAGTTGAGAATTTCCCCCAGGGGTGGGGGAATCTAACAAGACAAAGTCCCCTGGGTCAAGTGCTTCTGAACGAAAAAAAACCCTGATATCCATCACCTCATATAAGCGGCATAGAGGTGATAGAGAGGGATTCATTTGATTGAGGGGACTTTTCAATGACAGTTTGGGGATCAAATTTTAAGCATTCATTTTAGGCTTGGAGAAGCAATACAATGGAAGAACACCTGAAGACAGATTAAAGTATAGTATCATGGAGAGCATCAGAAGTCCATTCTTGCTTCACATTCAACGGGACCTGAACAATCGATGAAATCGATAATTGATGGCAATCGATAGTAATTGATGACAATCGATATCAATTAATCAATGGATATTGATAATCGATGGACAATCGATCACGAAAATTTTTGTGATTATTGATTGTCATTGATTATCAGTATTAATCGATAATCGATAAGAATCGATCAATTAACTACATCGATTATCAATATCAATTGATAATCGATGGGAATCAATTAACATAATAGATTGTTTTATTTGAGTAAAAACTAGTGAGTAGCAATGCGTAAACTTGTTTATTCACCCACACATTTCCCACAAGTTTAAAATTCATAGAAACGTACTACGGATTTGTGTGTAAGAAAAACAAACACCGTTATGCTTCAACGAAACAGCTGGCAAATTAGGCAAGGTGTGAAATATTTTATGCGCCATGTAACGTTTGGAGCCAACAGTTTAGCTAAGTATTCGTAAAATATGTTCAATTTAATGCACACATTTTCTGTTATACATGACATTTTTTATTTGCACTGAGAAAAAGTTTTGTAATGGCAGTCGATGAAGTTCGCGACCACCTAAGCGTGATTATCGATTGATCATCGATTGGCCAATGCCAATCGATGCAAATCAACAGTAATTTTTCGATTTTCCGATCATCGATTTTCATCGATTGTTCAGGTCCTGCATTCAATGCCAACTCTAGATACATGTAAGGTGCTTATAATGACAAACAACATAAACGTTAATAGCTACTTTAAATGAAATAATTATAATTAACTATCTTTTATCTTTTTTTAGTTTGAAACTGTAGAAGATCTGAAACTTCTGGCAAAAACCAGAAATTTTTGGAAGCGATCAAGATTCCTGTTTGCTGGCAAATAAAGTTTGAGGCTGCCATACAAAGCCTAGAAGAAGGTATGGGAGTAATGAAATCAATATTTGGGATTCTGCACCCAACTTCACATGGAGTCATGTACTGTACTAACTACAGCTGTATTTTCATAAATTGCATATCATATTTATTGCAGGGATGTAGATTCAGTTTTTAACTATGGAAATATAGAACTGACAGATAGGTAAAAAATAGAAAAATGTAGTCCTTTTAAAGCTGCACTAGGCTTCAACAGCTGTAAAAAATGAAGTTGACAGCCGGGTAATTTCCCCGGCTCCCGGCTATTATCTACATCCCTGTTTATTGTCAAAAATGGTGCTTAAGTAAACCTCAAATCTAGTGGGAAAGCTTAAAATATACTTTGGGGTTATTCAAAAGGGAAAATATAGTATGTTTGAAAAATAAAAATAAAAACTCTGGCTTTCCCTTTATCACTAAGCATTCGGGTTGTCAATAAACCACTCAAAACCCTTCAACAAGAATTCCCGTCTCCTAAGTTCAGACAACCCTCTGATCTTCAATGTAATGTTGTTTACAAGATTCCATGCAAAGACTGTCCTTGGAACTACATAGGAGAAACCGGAAGATGCTTCCTAACACGCAAAAGGGAACATCAAAGGAACTTGAAGAACTATTCAAATGGTTCCAACGTCGCCAACCATGCGTGGTAAAACAATCATTGCATTGACTTCGACAATGCTTGTGTCATAGACAAAGGCGATTACCGCGTTAGAAAAACACTCGAATCCTGGCACACAGCAAAAACTGTGATTATATATCTCTCCTTCTGATTATATATCTTTTCAGAATATGAAATCCTTCCATTTTTATCCTTTCATATTGTGTTCACATTCTGTTTAAGCATAATAAAAGGCTGCTAGTGGAGAGGAAAAAGAAAAGAAAATTATAAGATGGCCATTTGACGAGACCAACATGCCTAATTGTTATATGCAGTAATGCATTTAGTAAAATAAACATTTGGCATGTTTAATTTAGTCAAAGATTTGTATTAGTGCAGCAATTAATATTAATATTTAGTGTTAATATTTTTTCATTCAAAAATTTATATGTCAGCAGGTTCAAGAAAGCTGCACCAGTGAGGATTTAAAACCACAAAAGGTGATTATGTATTTTAGATAGTTGCCAGAAATAAATTTTAAAGGATACAGTGGAACACCTACTGACTTCACAGAAAAAAATAAAAGAAGTAAAATGTTAGAAGTTATTACTGCCAGTATACTAACAGTGCACACTGAAACTTTTGAAATATTGTCACAAATAATAACCATAAAAAGCATTATTGTCAGTTACTCTATAATATGGGATTTCAAACATTTCCAAACGGTCATTTTTGTTTTACAGAGATTCAAGCAAAGCTCAAGCGATGATGGAGAAATTGTTGTAAGCACAAATTTACTCATCTTTATTATTGCTTTTGATGCATGTTCTTGCTTAACTCTGCAACCAGAGTAAAGTCATAAGAGCAAGGGTGGTGTGGTGTTGAGAGCACTTGCCTCCCACCAATGTATTCTAAGTTTAAATACTGGGCTTGGCATATTATGTGATTGTGATTGAAGCAAACAGATACTTAACCTTTTAATATTCTGTTTTCACAGGAAAGTAATCCAGAAGCAAAACCAGTTTATCAAGTAAGCATATGTACATGTAAAGGTGTTAGTTTTATAAACATCAAAAGACAGTATCATTTATTTTCAAGTAACCAGAGTTACAGTCAAACAAGATGGAATTTTCTGTAAAACTTTACAAACTAACATCATAATGTTGGTAATTTGATTGACCGTTTACCCTAAGAACTACATAATTTGCAACTGGTGCAAACAACTTCATTTCGGTAGAAAATTTCATCTGGTAGATTATTTGGCAGATTCCTCTTTATTTGAAAATTTTGCTTGGAATATTACTGAATTGATTATTTAGCATGTGAACTAAAGCTGAGACCAAACTGACCATAGAAGGTTTTTTGAACAAGTGGAATCTCCTGAAAACCTTTGCAAGCAAATTCCCAAACCATGCAAGCAAGCTGTTTGCACATGGCAAATTTCTCAGATTAAACTGCCAATGAAAATACATAATGACCAAAATTTGCAAAGTTGCACAGAAAGTATTGAGTTTTTTAAACAAGCCATAAGAAGTAAAAATGTGACTAAAGTGTGTTCGTTGTTGTTATTTATTGTTTCAATATTATTTTTACAGGATAATAACCCAGGAGCCAGTGACAAAAAGAAAAAAAAAGTTGACAAAGTAAGCATACAGGGATGAAGGGGTGTTCTCAGTTTTATGACAGTGTTTTATTATTATAAACAAATAATAGTGGATGAGGTTTTTGTGATAATCAAGCCTTCGGCTTCAGCTGATAACACTTACCAAGACCTTGATTATTCCTGATATTACAAAAACCGAATCTAATAATTGTTTTATTACTCTTTTTTTAAAGAAAATTTCAACCAAAACACTGTCGCATGGAACATACTTTATTATTTTCCAACAAGAATAGAATTCACCACCCGTGAACTGGGCATTGCCCCTGGAAATCATGACTTGTGTGTGCACACTTAACAGATAATTCACTTACAGTGTGTCTACTAGCAGATAAGTGAATAATCTTGTAGGGTGAGCTGATTTCCAGAATTAAATGTAGGTTCTTAGCCAATGAGAAGACAGATAGTGACTACAATGAATAATAATAATAATAATAATAATAATAATAATAATAATAATAATAATAATAATAATAGACTACCTTTGTCATTGAATGAATGAATGAATTCTAAGCCACGTTTTGTTTTGCTAGGGATGTAAAAAGGTTGCAAGTCCTGTAAACGAGGATGAAGTAAGCAATGAACGTGTAAGTGTTATTGTAATTTTCATGCTGAAGAGGGTTCACCTTTTCAACAGCAGCTTCCACATAAACACACAGGCTTGTACATTATGGTAAAGTTACATTTTTTTGGAGAGATGGGCTTGTTTTGTTTTGGTATTTACATGTATACTCTAGTAATGCAACACTTTTGAGTGGTACCATGGAATGTACCACTAGTCATTTGAATTTTCTCGGTGTACACACAAGCGTTGTCAAGTGTGTATACCAAGAAAGTACAAGTGACAAATGGTATATCATGGTATATCCATGGTATATCATGAGAAAGTGATGCATAATTATTTTATACCATGCCATAGAAAATACACTAGCAGGAACAGGATCGCAGCACAAAATAGGAAGGTTGGGTGTAATACCGTTTAATATACACTGTACAACAGCTTTTCTGTATTCTGATTGATTGTATTTTCTATGGCATGGTATAAAATTATGTACTTATTGACTAAGTGGGAGGGCCAGATGGGAAAATATTTGGCTCGAGGTCATGGCGTACGGACCGAGCGCAGTGAGGTCCGTGCGCCATGACCGAGAGCCAAATATTTTCCCATCTGGCCCGACCTAACTTCGTCAATAAGCATTTTATCATATGACCAAATTGGAGACAAAATTACTTGAAATTTTAACGCGCGAGGCCGTCCGCTTTTGTAGTAGGGCCGTACGCCTTTTTCCGGCCCCGCTCGCGCAAATGCGTACGGCCCTCATACGGGACTTTCATCAATGGTTTTGCAAAGAAAAGGTTCGCAGGGCCGTACGGGTCATATGATAAATGGTTTTATGGTACGTATGTGGCAAGTACAGTTGTAGATAAGGGTAGTTTGATTTTCATCCTCCATCATCCATCATATCTCTACCTGTCTATAAGAAGCACACAGTACTAAGTTCTTTATTTTTATTCAATTTTATAGAGTCTTCCTGATATCTCTCCATATGAGTTGGAAAGATTAAAAAGAATAGAAGAGGGAAATTTGGAACTCTTAAAAAACAATTTGGTAAGATTGTGACACAACTGGCTAATAGTAGTACATAATGACCCTCATTTGGTATTTGAGGAATTGAACCAATGTTAAAATTTCAATGGATAAAATAATGCATGGCATCTCACTTCCCTTGGGAAATGATATAATGAGGTTATACTGTATCAACTCTATTGATTGATTCTCTATTATTTGGAGTCAACATGCAACCTGTTTTAACTACATGTAAAGCATTGTAAAATTTTGCAGTAATGTAGTATTCTCTTTAAAAGCAAGGTTTTCATTTTGCTTTCAATTAAGTAGTCTCCTGTTTTGTACACTTATGGGAATATCAAAGTATTCAAAAGCGGTATGCGCTTCACTTTTAAATGCCATTTGTTTCTCATCAAATTTCAGATACCGAGGCCAATGGCAATAATCACCACTCTGTTCTTTATGCAAGTAAAGAAATTAGCTGATTTAAAAACTTTAACTTAAAAGAACTCTGCAAGACCTGGGTGTGCCTGTCCCTAGGGCAGGTGAAATGGCAGAAAACAAAGAGAATTTAGTGGTACTTATTGGAAAGGAGCTTTTACTTAAAGGAAAAGTTCGCAGGAAAGACGAAACAAAAGTTGTAACAAGGGATAATCTTGTTATTGTTTAACTACTTGAATAATTAGAGTCAATAATCAACTTTTACAACCTAAGAACCAAAAAAAAGACATGCATACATGTCTAAACTTCAAGAAATGGTTGAAGAAGAAGAAGATTATCTTTTGTGGGTATAAATAAATCACTATCCAGCAGATAAATTTGTAAAAGCTAATTATATGTTATTCTCTGGAAAGCACTGTCCATCTTTTGAAGAACCAGGGCAAAGGGGACTATTTTTTTATGTTTTGTTGCAGAAAGAAATTTTGTATAAATTCCGCATTTTTTATTAAAAAGAGATCACACAAATACATCGGGGGACCTGTTATTTATAAGTTTTGCAGAAAGAAATTTATTTATTAATTCCCCCAAAAAAATCAAATAAATTGTGATCATCATCTTGTTGAACCTTAGACAAATATACCAGTGGGGCCGGCCTTTGATTTATAAGTTCTGTTGCAAAAAGAAATTTATTTATTAATCCCAAACAAAACATTTAAATAAATTGTGATCTTGTTGAACCTTAGACAAATATTACAGGGGGACCGCCTTTGATTTATAAGTTTTGTTGCAGAAAGAAATTTATTTATTAATCCCCCCCAAAAAAAAATTCAAATAAAATGTGATCTTGTTGAACCTTAGACAAATATACTAGGAGGACCTTTATTTATTAGTTCTGATGCAAAAGGATATTTATTAATTTCAAAAAAATGTTTTACAGGGTAATATATCATGATCTTGCTGCACCTTCTTAGAGATAGTTATATGTATTGCAATATAATAGAAGATAGAATATATTTCTTATCATGATCCATTAGATGAAAATAATAAAGGAAATTAATAATGTTGCATTGAAGCCTTGCCTTCCAGTTTCATGGATTTGTTAGCTGCTGGTTTCTCATATAAATTGCTGGGTACAAGCATGGAAAATCCAGAAACCCCAAAATGTCGCGACTGTGGAAGCTATGCACTTAAATTGTGCTAAGACAAGTGAAGCTTACATGTATTTCTATGCCAAAACTTACCAAGGTGGTGTTTACTGGTTTTTGATATGTTTATGTACCCAGTAATTTGCAAGTTTTTGTAGCATGCCTACAGTAATATGTTGGCAGAGATTTTTTTTTAGTACTGTAAAATCTCTGTATAAACATTAACATTTTACAGACAAAATGTGGAAAAAAAAGTGAAATTTACATAGTTTTTAAAGAGTTGATAAAATCTCTGTAAAAAGTGCACATTTACTACATACAAATTTACACAGAAAATAAAGAGATTTTACAGATATTTTGAAATCTATAAAATCCCTGTAAAAACTGCACATTTACTACATACAAATTTACAGACATAATAAAGAGATTTTACAGAGATTTTTGGAAATCTATAAAATCTCTGTAAAATATTTCAGAGATTTTACAAATATTTTACAACCTTTTGTAAATTCCTAATAAAATCTCTGTAAATGGTTTCAAAAATTTACAAGATAAACATGAAGATTTTACAGACATTTCATAAAAAACGATGTAAAAATCGGGTGAAAATTTACAGACTTTTTATGGGATTTGTAAAATCTCTGTAAGTGTGCACATTTACAGACTTCGAAATTTACAAGGAAAATATTGAGATTTTACAAATTTTACAGAGATTTCACTAAGATTTTGTAAGTCTGTAAATGGTCCAGTTTTTCCAGTGGTAGTCTTAAAAAACTCAGTTTAGGTCATTTGACCGAACTGTTCCAAAGGGAAAAAATTTCTCCAGATATAATCCCAATGTTATCTACTCATGAAATGAATCAATTAGGGATAATCAGCAGGGTGGACATGATGAATGTACGCTTGGAATGTTCTACATACGGTAGGCATAAGCCACAAAAAAGGGTGTAGGATGCGGTGCACCTGAATTTGACATTCCTAAATCAATACTGGGAGGTCATTTAGAAGAGGGCTTCACGATCGAGCAGATTTCCTGTATGCTTTCCGTCAGTGAAAGAACAGTTTATCGTAGAATGGAAAGATACGGACTCAGGTCCCTAAATTTTAGCAACATATCTGACGATGACCTCGATCGTCATATAAGGCAATTGTCGAATGATTTTCCCATTTCCTCAGCTTCAAATCTCTCCCGCGGAACACCTAACCCTAACTCATTCAAAATTGGTACCATGTTTGGCTAAAAACCATGAGACAGTGATGAAAGGTTGCAGCTTCAAAATGGCGGTAGTCGCTGGCTCCATGCCTCATATCCAGGCCTCCTTGTGTTGTTGCCTCGCTGGAAATCAAACGACAACGAGGCTCCGTGAGTATAACGAAAAACGCACCGCTTATAACGAATTAACCACCGCACATAATGAAAAAAGCACCGCATAAACCGGGAAGAAGCACCGCAAGAAGAAAGCAATGCACGTAACGAATTAACTACCGCACATAATCAAATAAGCACCTCGTATATTGAAAAAATTACCACGTAGAATGCGATAAACACCGCATATAAATAAAAAGCACCACTTATAATACAATAAGAATCGGATACAATGATTGAAGAAACCACCGCGTAGAATTGAATAAGGACGACATACAATGGAAAAAGCACCGAATATAATGAAGAAGTCACCGCATATAATGATGTAACCACCGCATATAATGATGTCACCACCGCATATAATGAAAAAAACACCCTAAAGAATGTAAGCAAGTATCATAAGGCAGTTATGGCATTCCATATATTTTCTTAGATAAACTTTATATCTTGCCGCTATTTACTCAAATAACTGTTTTTTTATTCTGCCACTGGATTACGATTATGATAAACGAGAAAGATTTTAATCTTTATTTTTAATCTCTGTACTTAAAAGTACAGTCCAGAGTCCAGTCCAAGGCGCAGTCCTGCCTTTCCTACTGGCCGTGGGAAAGATCGAGAACGGACAATATGAATTTGAGATTACTGCTCCAGGCGCTATATCAAGGAAGTGTGGTAATTTAAAGTACTAGTTAAGTTGCCAAAAGGAAGTTTATGTTTAAGCTCTTGGAGAAAGCATACGATGTTTTAAACGAATTTGTTGATATCTGATAATTTTAGTGGCCGAGTAATGATGGATACATATCTTATGTTCAAACAGCAGTGCCAGTGATAAATAAAAACCGCAATCAAACGGCTGCCGATTTTTCAAGCAATTGTTACTTGCGAAACATTTTTGACCTGTTCTTCAACTTACATAGTATTATAACGTACACCAGACGTTCGTTTGGGTTAAGCCTACATGTAGTTCTTTTTGTAGGGTCCGTTATATACAGCAAGAAATTTTGTGTTAAGTTAAATCAGGTGATTTAGATAATTCATAAACTAGTCTAGCAGAAACTTGCTATTGAATAATTTAAACTTGCACTCACCGTAATTATCTCTTGGCCACTTTGCTGATACATCCGCTGAACCGCAACGTATAAGCATCAGCACTTGGCAAAATGTTATAACTAGAAGAACTGACTTCCACATCCCTATTGCTGATGAGCCAAGACGCTCGTGATAACTGTGTCTAATGTTTTTTCGGTCGCATATCAAAACCAAATGAAGTAGTTCAATCAATTATTTATGGTTTATGTTTCAATGCTTTCCAATTGGCGTTGTGCTTTAGCATTGTCTCCTGTATTTTAAAGTTGGTTAAATACAGACAAAATAATAGACTAGAAACTGAAAATGTAAGTGAAGCGTAACAACGAAACAAGAAGGATGTGAAATGTTGGAAACTGTTGGTTAAAATGGGTGCCTTTAAAAGCAGAAAAACTTTTTGTGTTTTACTCCTGTGATTTGGAATCAAAGAACTGCTTTTAAAATCCATTCTACGCGGTTTACTTTCTGTTTACACTTGATGAAAGCAGAATTGCATAAATTTGTGCATTCAAACACGCTTCCGCTATTTTCTATCGTGTGGCGATGTAATTGTCAAATTTTGCATCAGACAGATCGAAACTAATCATTAAAAGGGTAATACCGGACAAAAATAAAATGAATGATCCATAGTGAAAATTAGGTTGGATTATTGTTAGAATGATATTTTATGGTGAGTGAAAATCATGCAGAACGCATAATGTAAATTTTCGAAATTTTAAGGTGGCTCTGAACTCCTTCACAAAAATGTTTTTAAGCTTTGCAAAATATTGTATCTTATTATGCTAAATATAATTCGATAACAAACAAGAACGACTCTTCGAGTAGTGAAGTCGGGCTTAAGGGTCTTGTAAGCTCCCCTACTAAGGTACGCGAATTAATCCAAAATTGTTATAATTTGTTTTATAGTCGCTTTTCCGGTCACACAAGGTGATCCGTCATGCACGTTATACTTCGTCATTTGAAACCTTTAATTAGTCTTTCGCAATAAGTCGTGCATGCAAGGTCAACTTTAACTTCAAGTTCAACTTTATTACTTCCATTCATCTGTTGCTCGAAAAGAAAGAAAAGGAATCGTTATAGAATGGAACTCTCGCCAAATCCGGCAATAATGTAAGTTTCTTTTACTTGATGTGTTTCGTTTCGTCATTCATGAATGATTCCACTGCGTGGTTCTTTTTTCGTTGAGCAGACATGTATAAGGTTAAATCACAAAGGAAAGTCAATTGCACATTTTGCATTGAAATATTCTGAAATATGACGTGCACGCAGGGTTGCCTCTCATACCAAATGTATAACATGCAAATGCGCAATTAATAAGCAAGCAAATTACGTAATTATTTAAAATACGTACCATTAACTCCTCTTCTCCTTTTTATTCAACTATTTGAATAAATAACTATTACGGCTAGAATACATGAAACGGACTGTTTTGGTACGAACTTCTTACTGCGTTCAAAACAATGGGTTCACGCTTAGCGCCATACTACTCCGCCACAAATATTTCAAATATGCGACGTTCAGCATCGCTTTGTCCCTAAAATCGAGCCTCATGGCTTCTTATGGTAGCACTCAGGTACCGTTCACGGGCGCAGGCACGGGGGCAAGGGGAAGAAGCGATACTCCGGGAGCAGAGATAAGTGCCTCTTAGACTATGTAACGAGAAAGCTAACGACATGTATAATGTGACGTCATACTGGACAATTTCTGTCTGAGGCACGCGTATTATGTTTAACGGTTGTATAAATTTTAGACTGCGTATTTATTATGAAGATATCGTGATCTTACATAAACTGAAAATTGTTTATTAGACATCTAAACAATTTTGAAAATCTATATAAAATATACTTCAAAAACTCATTAATTATTCATGAGCATATCAGCCAATCACACGACGCAAATCGATCACGTGTATGAGCTTTTATACCTGGTAATCTACGGTCATTATGAAAAGCTTGGTGGCGGCTTTGATTTCAGTCACAGGGGAGTTTGGGGCTGAATGGGCAAACAATGCAATTATCGCTGAATTTTTAATAAGAATGATTTTAAAATGACCGTGATATTTATATTAAGTTCATACGTAATCTTTATATAAAGATTACTGATATGGGTAGTAATTGTTCAGGATTCTAAGTGCAACAAATGGTGACTTGAATATTTTTGTGCAGTACTGTTTTACGAGATCTGGTCTTTCGCCATTCTATTTGGAATCTTCTCAACAAAATAAACAACCAACAGTTTAACAAGTGAGCCGTTATTTGAATGACACCAGCGCCCTCGTGTAAATTGCCAGGTAAGCGACTGGTTCGCAGATGCAAGCTACTTATTTCTACTCGTTCTCTACCTCTGAAAAAAATTGTCAGCCGTTTTTTTCTACCGTACCTGACAACTTTAGTATAGCATTTTTCAGTAGATGTTTTCCCTCAGAACTATAAAATCCCAAAACTGTCGACAGGAGCCGGGAACCAATGGTCACTTCGTCGAAAACGTGGCACATGTGTTGTATGCTAATCAGTCTAGTCTACTTGTTTTTCTCGTATGCTAATTTGCTCTTTGCACAAAAGCGCAATTGTTTTAATTCCAAAGGGACACGCTTTTGAAAGAATGTTTTTGAAGCCGTTCAAAAAACTCGCAGCACGTGTATGTGTAAAAACTCTCGGCTTCGCCTCGAGTTTTTTAAACCTGATGATACACTACTGCTCGTTTTTTAAACTATACTAAAATCCTGAAGGCGAAAATGACACGACTCGCACTTATAAATTTGCCATGTTAAAAAGCTAAGTAACCTGCCCGTGTGCAAGTATACAACGTTCACAGTGTTGTTTCACTTACGCGTGGCCAGTACATTATATAGCTCTACAATTCATAGCATTATGACTTAGAACACAAAAAAACAGAAACGTTCCCTTTATAACGCATTTACTAACAATATGGCACATACTAGATAATTGCAATTAATGTTTTCACGTGCAAGCTGAAAGTATAATCTCTGTACGTACTTTTCTCAAACCACCGTTTAATATACATCTTATTTGTTTATATGGAATCGGCATCTACATCTGTTTATTGGGTTGCATTGTATCTGTCAAGATTAAGTATCATCATCCACAGATACGTATCCTCGTTCGGTGCCAAAAGGCAGCAAGTACCTTCTTTCTTCATCGCTACCGTTATCATCATCTCTTTCACTACCATCTCCCCGTTCACAATTTTCAACACCTGAGTTGTCATTACCATTGCCAAGGAACTCACCTTTGCATACAAGAAGGAACAAAATGGAACCCACCAAACTGACCAGAACACATGTGTTGACGATCATCACAACCCAAACAAAAACGCCCGCATTTACGCTGTCCAAAGCTGAAAATCTCAACACCATAAATGACATGGCCAACACGAGCAGCACAACAGGCTCGAAGACATTGTCACTGAGGATGTCTTTAAGGACAAGTTTCCCAGTGTGTTGTCTATGTTGGTTTGATTCCACTCTGCTATTTGGGCGTTTCTGGTACGGACACAAAATCAAGTGAACAATCGCTGCCAGCATAAGTACAAGCCAAACGACAAACGTCTGCAAAGATGACGACGATGGAATCATGGACAAGGCAATGGCGAGAATCAGGCGACGAACAAGCATGACAATTTCGAAGAAAGGCTGGTACTTTGGTTTGTAGGGTAAATACACTGGTCCAAGTCATACATCAAGTTTTTCGCGATCTTCAGAACTCATGGAACTTCTCTTTGGAAAGAAACGGAACATCAGAGAGATGACCATTACTGGAAAGCCAACCACATACACCACAACTGAGACAATTCCAAGCGCTGTCAGTTTGTGGTAGGTATGAGATGTACATTCTATGCAAGGAGAGTTTGGCATGTAATACACATCACGATCATTGTAACATGGGCGTAGAATAGAAAGCGTCTGCTTGACAATTAAAATGGGAAAGTAGCTGAAGCTAAGGCAGAAGAATGCGCTCTGACGACATTTGAAGTGAACATTTTCCATGCCTCTTTCGTTTGGACGAAACGTGTGATAAGTCAGCATAATGATGAAATAGAGGCCCACCGTTGTCAAGCACACCACTGGAAGAAGAAGCAGAAAGGCAAACTTGCCGACAGGAGTAAACAATGAAGGCAAATCGCAAGAAAGAGAGGGGAAGAACAGGTTCCAGTAGCTGCTCAAGTAGTTTTGAGCTGCAACGACGTTTTGGGGCCAAACGTTAACACTTGATACCATGAAATCCATGGTTTGGATGTAAAACAACGAGATGCTGATAAGAGATCGAGCAGCTTTTCCTCTACTGGTCATACATAAAACAAAAACAACCAGGTTTAATTTAAAAACCCACGCGGGTAATAATTCCAAGAGCATCATGATTAACATCAAGAGAAAATGAACAGAAGTAACAGCAAACCATTTCGCAGGACGCAGATTGAAATAATAAAATGACCAGAGCAAAGCAAGGAAGGAAACCTCAAAAATAGGAATAAAAATGTAGTAGTACATTAAATCGCCTTTTTTACATGGGAAACACAGCCCGCCAAGTTTGTAAAAACCCTCTTGACAGCGAGAACAGAATCTGTCCGTGTTTCCTGGATGGCAGATGCAGGAATGATTACAATTTGTTGTCAGAGATGAAACTGAAGGTCTAAGAGGGGTTTGACGAGAGTTCTTTGATGATGTGACCAGTCTACAGGTGCAGGAATCTGATGGATTGCACGCAGATGGTACTGGACACTTGACAAGATGTGTGGCATTGTTAGGATCAGGTGATGGCCAGTAACCACTCCTGATCTCCATGACGTTGGGACGAAGCTCTTCTAGTGCACTGAATGCACGCCGACGACACGTGGCACCATCTGGCCTGCATTTTTTGCACAATCCTTTATCTCCGTAAAAACCGGCATCGCAGACGCAATATTTGTAATCGTAAAATGTTGGATCTAAACGAATGCGACCATTGTTGAATGTGAGTCGTCCTTCAGGACAGGTAAAGTTCTCTGCTTGAGGTAGGCTCGACTACCAGCCGCTGTTCGGGAAACGAGCCCGCGCTCCCCCCCTCCCCCCCCAAAAAAAAAAGACGGCTGGACGCGTGAACTTGTTATTGTTAATTTCCTCCAATCAGAAGCTTGCCTGCTTAAATCGAGCAGGCGAATAAATTATTTTTCTAGAGCATAATTTCAAAATGACGGATGTGAAGGAGTTGTTTGATTTGGCGTGTGATCGTGCTGTAGAGAGATTTAAACCTGAAAATCTCAAAGTTTTACAACGGAGAGCGCTGGAAAGCTGGTTGACCTTGAAGATTTGTTCGTTATTCAACCTACGGGATCAGGAAAGTCCCTTATTTTCCAATCCGCACCAATGATTTTCGATATTGTGCAAGAGACGAGTTTTAAGTCCATTGCTGTCGTTATTTCACCCTTGACTTCGCTAATGGAAGATCAATTAAAATTCCTAAAATCAATAGGCTTTGTTGCCGAGTTTGTTTCTTTGTTGGCGAAGATCAAAAGGACGAGAAGGCGAAAAAATCCGTTGAAAGGGGAGACTGCGAGATCGTCTTTGGATCACCGGAGTCATTGTTGTGTTGTGATAGATGGAGGAAGATGTTCAGTGTCGACTGAAAGATTGTGCCTCATAAATAGGCGTTATCACGGTTTTTCCAAAATTTTATGTGGGCCTGATAGCAAAAATCCATCGACATTGCTGGGAAAAGCATCTCAAAATTAGTGAAATGGCCGAGTTTAAAAGCGATATCTAATAGTGGAGATATAGCTCCGCAAAGTCGGCAAATTTCACAGACGTTTGTATCGGCGCGCGTGATACAAACGTCTGTGAAATTTGCCGACTTTGCGGTATTTTAAAAGATATCGCTTTTAAACTCGGCCATTTTACTAATTTTGAGATGCTTTTCCCAGCAGTGTCGATGGATTTTTGCTATCAGGCCCATATAAAATTTTGGAAAAACCGTGATAAGGCCTATTGCTGTGGATTAAGCTCACTGTATTTCACACTCATATACATATAGAGTGACAAATTGACAAGATCTGGCGCTACATCACTTGTGTTTGGCATATCCGGTGATCAGTAGCGATGTATAAGTTAAATTTTGAATTTACGTCACAGACACGATCGGTGGCCCACGCGTCCAGCCGTTCTTCTCGGGGAGGCTCAGAGACCGAACGCGAGAAAGCGGCGGAAATCGAGCCTATGCTTGAGGTGGTGCAATCATTCTTGAAAAGCATTGGACGATGCGCCATTTCTGTTTCGCATGTTGGGATTTCCAGAAATATCCAAATATTGAAGAGAGATGAGGTTCTGAATTCCAGCTGGAAGGCTACCCGTCAAGTTATTTAAGGACATATCAAAATATGTTAAAAAAGAGAAGTCCTCAAAAAAATCCGGGAGAGCTCCATAAAAATTGTTACCTCTGAAGTCTAAAGTGGACAACTCTTCAAGGTAAAGAACATTCGCGAGCAGAGGACTTTTGATGTCGCAAAAGCTCAAATTTAAAATTGATGGACTGTCAACAAAGTCAACTTTTCTTGTGAAAAGTTCAATGAAACTTTTGAAATGAATTGACAAATTCCTATTCCCGGCCAAAGAGACGTACGATGTTTTGGTTGCAGTGCCATTTTCTGGCCATGGCTGTCCCTTGTTAATTGAAGAAAACCGGTTCTGTGACAAATCGATCATGGCATTGTCTTTGCCTGGCAAAAGAAACAATTCACCAGGAATATCTCCCGTCAGTTGATTATTTGCAACATTTAATATCCGGAGGTCGTTCTTTTTTGGAAATATTTGGGTGAACTGTCCCGAAATGCTATTCCCAGGCAAAGCAAGGTTACGTAATTGTCCCGGCAAAATATGAGGCATTTGTCCGGTTAATTTAATTCCAGATATGAACAAATTGGTTAGTGAGTGAATCGCAAAGATGTCGCTTAGATTCCCATACATCATACCTGGGGTATTTCGCAGGTCCAGGTAATAAAGCTTATTTAATTTCGAAATACTTCTGGGTATTTGGCCTGTTAGGTTATTTCCTCCAAGACAAAGTGTTCGTAGCTCCGTCATATTTCCTATATCTTCCGGTAAGCCTCCCGAAAAGCCATCGCCGTTCATAACGCAGCCGAAGAAGTTCTGCAGACTGTTCATTTTTACGATGTCTTTAGGAATATCTCCCGCAACAGAGGCGGCATTGAATACGACTGTCAGCAACTTTGTCATATTTCCAAACAAAAAGTCGCCAATATGTCCTCGCAGATTTGGATTTCCAGGTGTGCAGAGAGAAAATAAGTTTCGAATCTTCCAAATGTTGGAAGGAAGGGAGCCTTCTAAGTTGTTATAAGCCAACACAATAGTTTTAACGTATGATGTGTTATTATGACAAGTGATGCCATACCAGGATCAATGGGATGTGCTATTCGTTGAAGTATTCCATCCGCTTTCATCGTACCATTGCTGGCCATTTGTAAAGGAGTATATATCTAGTAAAACGTCTTTTTCTTGTTCTGGTGCAAAAGACGTGTCCAGCGTGAAAAGAGGAAACTCTGTTACTCGTTTAAGACAATCCTGACCCTCACTGTCTAGAAACAACCGGTAATCTGTAATGGACAATTATATTTTTGAGATCAACTTTATAACTTTCAGCTATTTACTCAAAATAACTGGCTTTTGTTTATTCTGCCTCTGGATTATGATTATGAGAAAAGAGAAAGATTAAGTCCAGTCCAGAGTTTAGTCCAAGGTGCAGTCCTGCCTTTCGTACTGGCCGTGTGAAACATCGAGAACGGGGGTGCTCCATGCGCTTTATCAAAGAAGTGTGGTAATCAGCTTTAAACTACCAGTTAACTTGCCACAAGGAAGTTTATGTTTAACCTTTTGGAGAAAGCATTCTATTTTAAACGAATTTGTTGATCTCTGATAATTTTGTCAGCTGAGTAATGATGGAGGCATATCTTTCGTTCAAACAGCATTGCCAGCGATGAATGAAAACCATATCAAACGGCTACCGACACGCATTCTTCAACTTACATAGTTATAATACAACTTACATTATAATACTGCGCGTACCTTAGGGCCAACCGATTTTCAATGTCATGGCCGGGAAAATGGAATTCAAATTTCATTTCCGTTTTCCGTTTTTCTTCGACCTTGTAAAACGGAATTTAAAAAAAGAAACAGACGGCATCCGACTTTCATTATTGTTTTAAATTTTCCTCCCTCGCCGGAAAACGGATTTCGAATATCGTTTCTTTCCGAATTCGTATTTATTTTCCTATATTATTGAAAAACGGATTTGCATTTCGTTTTTCGTTTTCGTATGGCATTGGAAAACGGAATTCGTATTTCGTTTTCCTATGTTATAGGAAAACGGATTTGAATTAATTTCCTTTTTCGTTTTTGTACATTTGGCATCCCTTCCCGTCAGCTCGAGAAGGCTTGAAAACCAGTTATATGTTTTGGCGGGAATAACAAACAGTAATATATAATGGAGGTATTAGAAGCTAAGGTGTTCTTGATCGTTCTTGACGAGGATTTTGTCCGCTGTTTCCTTACTCAGCAGAAACATACATATATACGAAGATCTTGTCGTGGAAATTAAGAATCGATATCTGAATCTATAGAGGTGTAGTTTGCGAAGCGTAAGAGGTTTTTCAATAATCACGGAATCAGGAAAAGAATGCCAGTTTGTGATGGAGACCGATGGAGCATTAGATATCACAGTACGAACCGCCTTATCAGAGGTGAGGATGTGTTCCAGATCTAGAGTAAAGGTCATGAATACTTCTGTGGTTACAAATATTTCATCTCGTGACAATTTATTTTACTGTCAATGTGTAATCTTTTGACTTACTTGTCCATGTTGTCTAGAAGTAACCGCCGAGAATCCGCCTGGCTATACAAGTCAACAGATAGAGCTCCATAAAAGTACTGAAACTTTCACTTTTCAAAATAATTGAACCAAAAGGAGACAAAAACTGAGGTATCCACATACATAGCTTCAAAGTTATTGAATAATTTCTTGTTTTATTGCTTTATTAAAATAAGCTATAAATTCAAGGTTGGTTAAAATCACTTGTTTTCAAAACACATTTAATGGGAAGCTGTTTATGTTCAGTGAAGTCAAACCATTTTGCTCTTTAGCAATATAAAACTTTTTTCCGTATTTGCATATCCTGATATAAACACGAGAGGGTGTTGGCAGAATTCGAGACAGTGTCTAACTTTCGAGAATTCTCCCAACCCCTCGAGTGTTTATATCAGGCTATGCAAACACAGCAAAAAGTTTTCTATTGCTTTTATAAAATAAATTTAGTGCTCTCAAAAATACTATAAACTAAATTCGAATTTGAGACAGCATTACGGCTTTATAATGACGGCTAGTTAGTAGTTGGCTATAAATATATTCCCGTTTTATTCCCAGTACAGAACTATCTTTTCTCCCAACGCTGTCATTATAAAGCCAAAATGCCGTCTCAAATTCGAATTTAGTTTGTATCGCAATTCAGCTGCTTTTTTTTCTGACAAAAAGAAGCAAAACTCTTTGTTACGGGCGCTGATTAAAAGAGAAATTCTTACTAGTTGGGAAGTGTTGTAAACCAAGTTTTGTACGCGTAATCAGTTCTTGTTTTCCAGAAAGATGTTATCAAAATACGGATTTTTCTTTTTGTTTATAATGCATGTTTGCAAAGATTTTTCAAAATTTTAGCCGTCGAAGAAGAGGGCAAATAAAGCAAATTTGCAGACTTTTAAGCTCAAAACTTTTTTTCCAAATATCGCTCTACCATCCAAAAAGTAAATAAAAAAAAAACGTTTACAAAAACGAAACAGGAAATTCAAATCTTGCGCTTTCCAATGCCATACGCCATAATGCCATGATGCCATATATTCGAAATCCGTTTTCCAGCGAGAGAGGAAAATTTTAAATGAAAATGAAAGTCGGATGCCGTTTTTTGATGGCAAAAAAAAGAAACAATCGAAAAATGGAAACGGAATTTTAAATTCCGTTTTACAAGGTCGAAGAAAAACGAAAATCGGAAATGAAATTTGAATGTCATTTTCCCATGCCATTGAAAATAGGTTGGCACTGAGGTACACGCATTATAATGTACACAGACGTTCGTTTGAGTTAAGCCTAGTTCGTTTTGTGTGGTCCGTTATATAGAGCAAGAAATGTTGTGTAAAGTTAAATCATGTGATTTAGATTATTCATAAACCAGTCTCGCGAAAACTTGCTACTTGTACTCACCGTAAGAATCTATTGGCCACTTTGCCAATGCATGCGCTGAACTACCACGCATCAGTATCAGCACTTGGCAAAAAGTTACAGCAAAAGGAGCTGACTTCCACATCGCTATCGCTGATGAGCCAAGATGCTCGTCAAAGCAGCTTCATGATAAATGTTTCTAACGTCGCAACTGCCCAGGTGAAAGTTTATAGAAATCACTTCCTGTTCGAGAGTAGTCGGCGTATGTTCTTTCTGATTACATGTAAACAAAAACAAAGCTTTAATGGCATTAACGTTTCAGCGGGGCTTACCCTAAAAGAGATCGAATGATAACATTCAAAACTTTTGTTTAGGAAAGCTTTTTACTGAACTTAATTCTTTATATGATTATCAGTTTTTAATTAATATTATTTCGAACTGCCAAAACGTCTTGAATTCGACTACAATTTTTGTTTGAATTAGTTCTGTTGAGGTCCAATGTAATTCCTTTCGGTTTTGTTTGATAATTCGCTGAACATTTCCGGTTCGAGAGACACTTTGAATTGAGTTTGCCGTGGTTTCAGCGGGATTTCCCCTAACAATAACAGTTCCTGTTTTGTTCATTGCTGGAGTACCAACTGTTGTTAGGAGTGAACCCTCAGATTTCTGGGGGAAGGGTGGGGGGGGGGGTGGGGGGGGTGGGGGGGGGTTGGTCGGGCGATATTGTCTGTGCTCGATGTTTTTCCCTTTAGCTCTGTTGATGCAGGATATTTTGTTTTGCTAAAAAAAAATCCTAGCAAACTGGCTTGTGGGGATATTTTTTTCCAAAATCACCCAACACCCTCCTCCCACATCCCCCTCAGAAGTAAAATGGGAAAGTAGCTGCACAGGCACACCACCCGATGTTTGTGCACGGGGAGCCCACACATACTGTGTGACCGCTGTTCGTATTTTTAAATTTAGAGGAAATGTATGGGAATATCGAAAAGGTTCACTTATCGTAATATACTACATTAAAAATCACAATTATAGTTTTCTCTAAAAGGGAATCAATTAGTAAACTAGAGATAAATAAATGCGCTGCCTGATGAAGTTATGGTAGATTTTCATGTTTTAGCCAATGAGGTGGACGGTTTCAACAATAGCACAATTCAAACCTTTCTGCATTCCGTGCATTTGGGTTGCCTACTTCTTACACGGATTGTTACTTAAAGTTATTTATTGTGGTGACACCGCTTTAAGCGTAAAGGTCAACTTTCATATGTTGTCAATGTTCCTCAAGCGAAAATATAATTATCCATGTTACTGAACTGCATACCATGTAGTGACATACATGTAAATGTAATTACAATACTGCAAATCTTGATAAAAATTTACCTATATTTTATCACATATTACTACAGTAGACTACATTTGTACTGTACTTCTAAGAATTGACTAATTTTTCAAAAGACAACAAAATGACCTCATTCTTTGGAATAAAAGGAAAATAACTGTTGAAAAAATGTGGGAAACACTGATTTGACAAGGGAATTTATTTTATACACTGTAAGTGATTTGTTAAATTAAGAAGGGAAATTTGTGATGCTCAGACTTACAAGATAAATTCAAAATTAAATTGAACTATTTTCATTATTTTCAACTAATCGCTGCCATCCCTTCTCATCTGAAGAGAAAGGCATTTGATTCTCCCACCTCTGATCTGCTTAGTGCACCATTAGGATACCATCAGTTGGAGGACAAAACATCAGTGTTATCTAAATAACATCTGTACAAATGTAGGTCTCATGTTAATAAAGTACATGTATGTTATTTATGTCTTATAATGTACATATGATTTGTAATTTAGTATATCTCATGAAAGTCTTCTCAGCTCAATAGTTCTTACCTGTAATTTGTGATTGTGGTATGTAAAAATCTAGAAGATTGAAATAATGTTTTGTGTATCCTACATGTTGATGTAAGTTAACAAAATAGTATTTAAAAGATATAGAGACATGTTTATAATTTAAACATACCGTGAAAACATTGTGTTTCATGAACTGCATCAAAAAAAGATACCGTTGCGAAATCTCGTACCGGAGTGAAATTCTCGCCCCGGTGCGACAACCGGGGTGAACTCACGCCGGGGGCGACTCGCGCCGGCATGACATTTTGTGGTGGTATCATGCAAATAAATATAGAGCCATAAGAGGGAATTACCGGAGTGAACTCGCCCCGGCGCGAAAGTCCCCCGGTGTCATGTAAACACCCCCTAATACCGCCAAGAAATTTAGTACTGTTTCTATGTTATAGTCCAGACATAACTAATCGATGATCAATGACATCAATGAGTAATCAATGAGTAATCGATGGGTAATCAGTTGATTAGTCATTGATTATTGGCGATGATCAATGAGTAATCGATGAGTAATCGATGCCCAAAAATTTTGTGGCCTATCGATTAGTCATCGATGACATCGATTACTCATCGATGACCCATCGATTACTCATCGACTGTTATACAGCGCACGAAAGACGCATTTTTTACTTTCTTGAACCATTTTTTTTCGTTTGTGATTCTTTCATCGGTGTTAAACGTATTTTTCGTCATAATTGAAGTTCCTGTTGACGAAATTACGCCTTCACAAAACGTCAAATAACCTTCCGGCATGTCGAGACGTGAAGTGCGTAATCGCAAATACAGACGATTCCCAGTCAATTGTGTAATTTCACTTTAATGTACCTCACTCTTTATTTAATAACAAAACAACTGAACAGAAACCAACCAGTCTGAAAACAAAACTAACAAGTACGCTGACAATAATCGACTACGTGGTTATTGTTTTTTTTCGGTGGATGTTTGTCAGCAAAGTAAAACTGCTTCGGCTTAGGGAAACAGCCGTCATAAGCAGTAACATTTAGCAACGGAACAGCTGCAAGGACTTTCACTTTTCGTGCTTTTTCCACGTGTAACCTGGACATTGTTACATTGTTGTGACGTGTACCAGCTTGAGAATTGAATATTTCTACAAGTTCCGATTTTTTTGCCTTTGAGCTAAAGGCGATTCCTTTATCTTTTAAGAGTTGTTTAAGAACCGCGACAGTCATTTTTTCGGCAGGTCCCTGTTTCATACGTTCTAGTTTTTCATTCTTTTCTTTCTCTTCGGCTTCCTTCAATTTCTTTTGTTGCATGACCAGTCTGTGCCGGTGGCCCTCGATTTCTGAGAGAATTTTGTCATCGAGTAAAAGAATGCCTTCAGAAGTTGGAGTTGCTGGAATTTTTTGAACGAACTGATAAGAGTCCAGGACGGTGTATTTTCGTGAACGGAACATCTTGTTTGAAATCTTAGTAGAATTTTCACAGTCCAAGCTACAAACAAACGAATTAATCACTAGTCTAATATGGTCCGTTTTCGATATTTTCCAATCAAATAATGGTTGCGCATTTTTTCCTCTTGTTGGAATGGTCGTCATCCGTTTGATTTGCCCAACAAGAAAGTCGCATTTGTTCCACAAGCAGACTAATTCTTTGTGCCTTAGATTTGCGGAATTGGTGTTCTCTTCATTTGAGAGAAACACCTCGTACCGTTTATCGTGAGCAACAAAAAAACGATTTTGGCGTCCGGTTGAAGGAATATATAGCCTCCCTTGCTGCCAGGCCAGAAATTCGGCGATGTGGTAGATTTGCCCCTCGTGACACACATATGAATGAGGGTTTCTTTGAAGGTGTTTTGAGCCAGCATTAGTATCCGCTTTTTTTAAGTTTCTCTTTCCAAATACCATTTCGGGAGAATCGTCACTAAGGATGTGGACATTTTCTGTGCTCTTGTGTGGGAATTGCGATTCTTTGGACTTTGAAGGGTTTGGTTCTTGGCGACAAATGGTGTTTTCTTGTTGCTGGGATTCAGTACATACTGACGTTACTTGGCTAGTAGAGGCAGCAATGTCGATGAGGTCGTTTCTCGTGGCTTGTTCCCGATCGTTTAGCAAAACAGTCGCCAAGGTATCTTCTGCTGATAGACTCACAATCTCATCTTGATCAATAATTTTATTTTCATCAGGGCCATCGCCAGAAGACAACAACTCTGTCTCATCATTAACAATTTTAAAGGTTCCGTTAAACTGTAGAACTCCGGACGATTCCTCTAAAATATTTTTTTGGAGTAAACTGCGATCCATGCCAAGCAGTTTAATTGTTTCCAGTGCCTTGGCCTCAGCTGTTTTCATTGAACGTATGATTGTGTCTTCAAGGTCATCAGGCCAATGCGGAAACATATAGTTTGATTCTAACTGATCTTCAGCTCTCTTAGACCTTTTTGGAAGTGTTATGGCTGTCTGGTTTTGTTCAGACAAAGCATGTTTTTCAGATAGCTTTCGTAGCCTGCCACATATGTCAATCATTTCAATAAGTGCTACATTAGTTTTCGTTTTTTGAAAACATCGTATTTTCGCAAACAGTTTTTCGCATTGATCGCTGCCAAACAGCCAGGGTGCAAATGGAGCTTCAGGATAGTACTTAGCAAACACTTTGACGGCGAGTATAAGTGAATGACCAGAAATAATCATGTCTCTATATGTTTGATCGCTGACAAAGTTACTGTTAACGTCATACTTTTCGATTTTTAACCATTTTCGCCACAGCCTAAGGAAAACCACCGGCATCCACGCCTCTTGAATCCTTTCGGCTATTGTTAAGTTGTTGCATGCGTAAGCATCGCGCATTTTCTGTCCAATTTTCAAATATACCCTGGTTGCAACTGTTTCGTTGTCGTCAAAATTCAAAAGACACGATCTCACACGAGGATGAAGAAGCCTTAAGGCCGCATCTACGTTCTGCTTATCCTTCACCCAAACGTCCGTTTGCCATAGTCCCGTCGCCAAACGATAATTTTGGAACACTTGAATTATGTGCTCCAACATAGCACACTTTTCCCCCATAACTAAAAGGCGTCTGGTATTCAGCAACTGATTTCGCCATTTTTTTATCATATGCAGCTGATCTGGAAACATAAGTTCGGGTATGTCATTGTGATTATTTATTTTTTCCAATGGTGCAAAAAACGTGAAATCAGTTGCATCTACGGACTCACCATGTTCCTTGTTCCCAGCACCGTGGCATCGAATGTGAAAGTATTTTCGTATCTTGCTATCTCCATCCGCTCCAAGCCCTAAGATATTTATCCCAGATTCTTCAGCCCAAGCTCTAGAATTGCGCATCCACGTATCAACAGTATCGGCTGTTTCACCCTTTATGACAGGTTGTATTGCTAAAGTAAATGATGGAATAGACGGATGAAGCGGAACCAGTAGAAAAGCGTACGCCTGGCATGCTTTCTCGTATTTTTGTTCTTTTACGCAGTCAATGATGTCTTGTGCGGAATTTACCCTTACATCTTCATTTGTTGCATATCCAATTATTCTATTTCCACGACATCGAACGATTTGCGCTATAGCTGTTGCATCTACGGCAAGAGAAAAAAGGCCTTTATAACCAAGTTTCTCATAAAACACTCTTGCATCTTTAAAGCTATCGCTAGTTAAAGACTCCGCAACGGCCTTTTCACTTCTGGCTTCCCTGTAAACGGAGCTTACAGAAGGCCCACCAAAGTTCTTAGCTACAAGCTCACAAACCATTGGACCACCATAGTCAAGAAGCATAGCAAATAGCGACTTCGTGGTTGAACTCCAAGTGTTTCTACCTTTCCCTTGACTGTTCACTAGATCGTTCAAAAATGTCTCAATAAACTTTGTGTCCACATCGCCATCATTGAAGAGGTTGGCTAGCTCCAGCAACACCTCTGGCATTTCTTTATGCTCTTCTTTTAAAGCCTGCAAAGCTATCCGAAGATTTGAGATTTTTTCCTCCTTTTTTGCCAGTTCTACGCTCATGCGGGCCATTCGCTGTTCACAGTTAATTAATCGCAATTTATCTGCTGCAAGTTCTTTTAAAAACATTTCGGTGTGTTCATTAACGATGGCTTGCGCGTTTTCTTTGAAGTCAGTGATACACTTAAATGTGTACATTAACATTTCCTCAATTTCCTGCTTCTTTGTTTGTGACATTTTCGCGAATAGGTTTGCACAACTGTCCGAAACAATTTTCCTTACGTTTTGCATCCAGCAGACACCCGCTGCATCAGTTGCCTTTATAGCTATTTGCAATGAGTTATCTTGTGAATTAGTAGCGGCAAGGTTAGATTCGTGTGTGGCCTTTAAAGTTACTTTGCTGGCTGTCGCTAGGTCTTTAGCCGTTTTGAATAACTCATTATCCTTTGACTCACGTTTACTGCTTTCGACCAAATAATCAGCCTTTTGTTTTAGCTCGCAAGAAGAAATAGCATTTTCCATTTCCTGGCGATGTTGAATTCCTTTAGCAAATTCTGCCGCTGATTCTTGCATAACACTTTCTGTTATTTCCTGGCGCATTTGTTGCGACTCTAGCAACGACCTACTCGACAAGGTAGCCTGCGTAGTATCCTGATTTTCATTTGTTGGCAAAGTAGGGTTAGTGTTTGGCAATTGCTCTCTCTTCGAAGTTGTGGTGCAAGTTGACCTTGGAACAGTTTTAATAAAACGTGATATGAGAAGGTTCCCTGGCGGTCGACTTTCGACTACTTGAAAGCTGCGCGATCTATCTTTTCCAGCCTCCGTTATTGTCCAGCCGGTCTTCACTTTGTGTCGTTCCTCGCAAACATGTCGCTTAAGAACGTATAATCTGTGGTGAATGCCAGAAAAACGAAACGTTTTGGCAGAACATTTGCATCGAAACGACAATTTAAAATCGTCGTCGGAGGTAATATCGCAGACTCCACGAGAATGTTGAATACATTTCAAAAGCCTATCAAAATCACATTTATCATCGATGTCCGGATCATCTGGTGCACAATACGAGCCTGTGGCAATTAACATCATAGTCAATACCAGGGTCAAAACATTCTGATACGACATCTTTCTCCTAACCATTGCTGATTTGTATGATTCAAAACTAGTACCAGGGGTAAATGAATACAAAGAGCATAACCCAGGGGAGTCTGTAATCTGTGTTATATCAATAAAGCAGACGCATGTCTTTTGCAACAATTTATTGAAGTTATATCGGGAAATCAACATTAAAAATAAACTACAAAATCAAAAATTGTGTCTATGATATGATCCTTAGAGTTCCTTAAGAATTGTCTGATTCCTTTCACATGTCTGGTTCCAGAGATTCCCAGGAGAGATTTTACAGTCACAGCAGCTGGATTTCTACAAATTTCTCAAATCCCTTTTCAGAAATCACATTGTGCATCCATTCCAAAACCTCTTCAGTGTAATGATTTGGGAGTTTAAAAATATAGTCGCACTTGCACTGCAGTCCCCCTGACTTTTGCCATCTTTTGCCATACGGTGGTCTGCTGGGCTCACTTGGTGTAGTGATGACGCTGGAAGAAAGTCATGAATTAGTTAGTTCTGTTACATTGCTGACTAAAAACACGGTAAACCTTAGGTGAAAGACCGTAAAGAAATTCTCTGAACTTTAAATTTCGCAAACTCACCATGTTATGCTTGCATTGCATGACTCAATGACTTTAACGAACAACTCAGAGAAATGAAGCGGAATTCTGCCTCTGATACGTCCCTGCGAATCTTTGGCGACGATAGCGCATTTATCGTACGCGTTGTCCGGTTCCCTTTCACATTTGAGCTTGTCGCCAATGCAGTTAGGTAAGGATGCTTCATGCTGCCCCTTCAATACGGCTGAAAATTGTATTTCTGCAGACATGTTACCAGGATACCTCTTCTTAATTCTTGCACAACTCCGAAAGTACCGATCGAGGAGGCAATCAATAAATGGCCCATTGTTTGATAATGAAGTGTCATTTTTGGGAAAAGCCACGCGGATCAACCGGAAATTGGTATCTGCCGCAGCGTTCCTGGAATTTTAAGCAGATAACGTACAAACAGAGATATTTGCTTGACAAGTAAACGCCATGGCAGACGTTATGGACACTGTGGAGGTCAGCCAGCAAGTGAAGGTATTTTCATACAATTATAAACATTACCTGTGAGTCTGTTCTCTTTGAGTCATTTTGCCGGATCAAATTTTGCTTCTGGGCAACCGAGCTCCGTTTATGGTCATATTTTGCCTGTGGTTGAGACATAAACAAACTTCATGTAATTTCCAGTCGAATGCTTTCGGTTTTTCCACTAATTTATTTTCGTTTAAATTCAGGTAGAAATCTGTCTTCCGATGAATAAGATTCCAAAGCTTGAAGAATTTCTTGAAACGCATGGAGGAAAGATCACTTCTAATATTTCAGCCCAAGCGCAAAAGACTGGTAAGAAGCCCGCAATATTGAAATATTGTGAATCTCAGTGAATCCAGGAAAACGAATTTTTGCATGCATTTTAACTTCAATCAGCATGTATTTTTCATTCTCAGATTCTTCTGCTTTCTTGCAGATTCACCAAACGGCGGGCAGAGCAAAAGCGCATCGCCTAGCCCTGCTTTAGACACAGCAGAACTCAGCCAAGAAGTACTGCGCCTTCTGCGACAGAACAAAATCCCAATAGCACAGTTTGCCACCCACGTGTTGGAAAGGTCCCAGGGTAGAGGATCAGAAATACTCAACAAGCCCAAAACCTATGAACAGTTGTCGGAGGAGGGAAGAGAGCCCTACCGAAGGATTAAAAACTGGCTGCAACAAGAAGATCCGATAGGAGATCTGAAAGGAAAGATCCAAGGTACATGAATCACTTGTGAATTATAACGTATAATTTAATCAATTCGAAAGAAATATTTCCGTTGCACAATCCGTATGCATTGTGTACTGCGCTGATGACGTTCCCGAAAATGTTTTATCCAGATGTTTTTTTTATCAGTGCTCCGTCACTTTTTCAACTTAATGTCTCTAATTTCTTTTTTTTTTTTTTGCTTTACAGGAAAAAGGAAACGAGCGGCTTCCTCAATCGCAACTAAGAGGACGAAATTTTCCGATCTTCAAAAAATGGCTCTTGAAGCCTTGTACAACGAGAGCAAATATCCTTCGAACGGGGTTATTGAAGAGTTTGCAAAATTGAACAGCCTTGACGGGGCAACCGTCAAGGTTTGGTTCAACAACAAACGGCAAAGAGATACGGGAGAACCAAATTCTGAAGCTTAATTTCCATGTACAATGAACTAAAAAGAATAAAAGTCTGGAAACATCTGTTTACATTCAAGTTGTTTTTATTTTGTTCTAAATAAATGACTAATCAATGAGATCAATGACTAATCGATGCAATCAATGACTAATCGATGACCAAAAATTTTGTGGCCTATCGATTAGTCATCGATTACTCATTGATCATCGGCAATAATCAATGACCAATCAACTGATTACCCATCGATTACTCATTGATTACTCATTGATGTCATTGATGTCATTGATGTCATCGATTAGTTATGTCTGGTATAGTGAAGTGTTTAGATCCATGTATAGATCCATGTTTTTTTCCTTTATTTCGGACGTTCCACGGAGTTTGTTCCTTCCACTGTTGTGATGTTTTGCACGATAAATAAATAAGTCGCCATTTATTTGTCTTTTTCATTTGTAAACTGTTTTGAGTATCACGATTCCCAGATACTTTGGTCTGCTTTTGAGACGTCAATATAAAGTCGTGTTGTCGTCTCAAAAACCAGCCTGTGATTGGATGAAAATTTCCCGCGGCAATTTAATGGGTTCCTTGCGTACTTCTAAAACCAAAATTTAAAATTATCTTCAAAGGAGGGCAAAAATGTTGATTACTTTGTCAAGTTTGGCAGATAAACAACGCGATATTCAATGTAACGACCCTTTCTATCGAAAGTTAACGGTAAGATGAGTTTAAAAGCTGCTTTTGTTCGTTTGAACGGTTTGTTTACAGTGAGCTATGCTGTGCGCGCGCTATCACGCCATCATAATTTGACAAAAAGTTTTGGACTACGTGTTCGCTGTACTGAAAAAAGTAACATCCAATATTTATTGTACATTGATACTTGACGAATACGCTCGCTTAATCTGAGCTATGCCCTAATCTTATAAACTAATTTCGATTTTGAGACGGCAATACTGCATTATATTGGCGGCTAGTTGGGAGAAAATATATTCCGTATGGGGCGGAGTCGCGAAGCGACGGAGTCCAATACGGAGAATATATATTTTCTTCCAACGCCGTCAATATAATGCAGTATTGCCGTCTGAAAATCGAAATTACTTTTGCATCACGATTCAACTGTTTTTCGGGCAAAAAGGAAGCAAAACTGAAGATAACCTGTGATGATCAAAACTGAAACTTTTACTGGTCATGAGCTGACGTACACGACGTTTTGTACGCGTAATCATATTTTTGTTTAGCAAAAAAAGTTTAAAAAACACGGACTTTTCATGCTATAAATTGCTCATTGAAATCCAACAAATTTGATAGAACATCTTCTCGACGTTTTTCAAAGTTACAAACGTCGACGAAATGAGTAACAACGCAAACTTGCTGAGATTTTATGCATAAACCGGCGCATAAAATTTTACAGAATCGCATAAACACTTAACTTATTAAAGCTTGCGGCAGGTATATTGTTGCTAGACAAATGACTTGCAACATAATTTCTTAAAAATTTGTAAATACCGCTATTTTACACTGAGTTCCCGGTTTTCAGTAACGCTATTATTTGGTTTAGAATTAATTGGATTTTAAACAGAGATGACAGAAAGCTCATTAAAGATGAATTACAGTCCGTACTGCGCAATCTCGGGGTTGTTTTCATTTTTTGTTTTGAATTTGTTGATATGTTACACTTCGGTAATAGCATACGTGGAGTAATTAGGAGCAAACCGTCAGTCCGCCTTTACGGCCGTTGTGTTTACGAATGCTCGATGAGCTGAAACGTCGGTTTGGGAAAGCTTCGGGGTTCTTTTACTTGTTATTATTGTTTGGCAAGGACATCTGACGTTAATAATGAAGGAAAAGGTAAGTTTGTCCCGTAATTTTCATTTTCGCTAGTAAACGTTCCTTGTTTATGAGTCTCACAAACATTGCCGAGCTGAGATTGCGCAGTACGGACTGTAATTCATGTTTAAATTTAACAGTGATGACAGCTAGAACACATGAAACAGACTGTTTTGGTACGAACTTCTTACTGGGTTCAAAACAATGGGTTCACGCTTAGCGCCATACTAATCCTCCACAAATATTTCAAATATGCGACGTTCATCGTCGCTTTCTCCCTAAAATCGAGCCTCATGTCTTCTTATGGTAGTACTCGGGTACCGTTAACGGATACAGTGACGGGGACAAGGGGGAGAAGCGATACTCCGAGAGCGGAGAAAAGTACCTCGTAGACTAGTATGTAACGAGAAAACGAGAAAGCTAACGACAATGTATACTGTGACGTGATACCATTCGACTGGAGAATTTCTGTCTGAGGAATGCGTATTATGTTTAACGGTTGCATAAATTTTAGACTGCATATTTATTATACGAATATATCATGATCGCGATCGTACCCTAACTCGCGTGAAATGAGACATTAGGACAGCAAAGGTCAGCATAAAAAAATAATGATTTTAATTTGGCTACTTGGATATTAAAGTAAATTCGAACAAAAAAAATACTGACCCTGCTAAGTCGCTACACAAACAAAATTGTTTTTTAGACATATCTAAATACGTTTGAGAATCTATATAAAATATACTAAAATCCTGAAGATGAAAATGACACAACTCGCAATTATAAATTTGCCATGTTAAAAAGCTAAGTGTCCGTGTGCAAGTATACAACGTTCACCGTGTTGTTTCGCTAACGAATGGCCTGTACATTATTTAGCTCTACAGTTCATAGCATTATGATTTCTTCGACATATCCTTTATATGCTTTGCGCTTTATAATGCCGACCTAGGACACAAAAGCAGATTGAAACGTTTCCCTCATAACGCATTTACTAACAATATGGCATATACTAGATCATTGCAATTGATGTTTTCACGTGCAAGCTGAGAGTATAATCTCTGTATGTACTTTCCTCAAACCACCGTTTTATATACATCTTATTGGTTCATATGGAATCGTTGTCTGCTTGTGTTTATTGGGTTACGTTGTATCTGTCAAAATTAAGCGTCATCATCCACACGTACGTATCCTCCTTGGGTGCCAAAAGGCAGCAAGTGCCTTCTTTCTTCATCGGTACCGTTATCATCATCTCTTTCACTACCATCTTCCCGTTCAAAATTTCCAACACTTGAGTTGTCATTGACATTGCGAAGGACCTCACCTTTGCATACAAGAAGGAACAAAATGGAACCCACCAAACTGACCAGAACACATGTGTTTACGATCATCACAACCCAAACAAAAACGCCGGCATTAACGCTGTCCAAAGCTGAAAATCTCAACACCATAAATGACATGGCTAACACGAGCAGCACAACAGGCTCGAAGACATTGTCACTGAGGATGTCTTGGAGAACAAGCTTCTTCCTGTGTAGTCTATGCTGGTTCGATTCCACTCTGCCATTTGGTCGTTTCTCGTACGGCCGCAAAATCAAGTGAACAATCGCTGATAGCATAAGTACAAGCCAAACAACGAACGTCTGCCAAGATGACGACGATGGAATCATGGACAAGGCAATGGCGAGAATCAGGCGACGAACAAGCATGACAATTTCGAAGAAAGGCTGGTACTTTGGTTTGTAGGGTAAATACACTGGTCCAAGCCACACATCAAGTTTTTCGCGATCTTCAGGACTCATGGAACTTCTCTTTGGAAAGAAACGGAACATCAGAGAGATGACCATCACTGGAAAGCCAATCACATATACCACAACGGAGACAATTCCAAGCGCTGTCAGTTTATGAAAGGTATGAGACGTGCATTCTATCCAAGGAGAGTTTGGCATGTAATAAACACCCAGATCATTGTAACATGGACGTAGAATGGAAAGCGTCTGCTTGACAATGGGAAAGTAGCTGAAGCTAAGGCAGAAGAACGCGCTCTGACGACATTTGAAGTGAACATTTTCCATGCGTCTTTCGTTTGGACGAAACGCGTGGTAAGTCAGCATAATGATGAAATACAGGCCCACCGTTGTTAAGCACAGCACTGGCAGAAGAAGCAGAAAGGCAAACCTGCCGACAGGAGTAAATAACGAAGGCAAATCGCAAGAAAGAGATGGAAAGTAAAGGTTCCAGTAACTGCTCAAGTAGTTTTGAGCTGCAACGACTTTTTGAGGCCAAACGTTAACACTTGATACCATGAAATCCATGGTTTGGATGTAAAACAACGCGATGCTGATAAGAGAGCGAGCAGCTTTTCCTCTACTGGTCATACATAAAACAAAAACAACCAGGTTTAATTTAAAAACCCACGCGGGTAATAATTCCAAGAGCATCATGATTAACATCAAGAGAAAATGAACAGAAGTAACAGCAAACCATTTCGCAGGACGCAGATTGAAATAAAAAAATGACCAGAGCAAAGCAAGGAAGGAAACCGCAAAAATAGGAATAAAAATGTAATAGTACATTAAATCGCCTTTTTTACATAAGAAACACAGCCCGCCAAGTTTGTAAAATCCATCTTGACAGCGAGAACAGAATCTGTCCGTGTTTCCTGGATGGCAGATACAGGAATGATTACATTTTGTTGTCAGAGATGAAACTGGAGGTCTGAGAAGGGTTTCATGAGTGTCCTTTGGTGATGTGACCAGTCTACAGGTGCAGGAGTCTGACGGATTGCACGCAGATGGAACTGGACACTTGACAAGGTGTGTGGCATTGTTAGGATCAGGTGATGGCCAGTAACCACTGCTGATCTCCATGACTTTGGGACGAAGCTTTTCTAGTGCACTGAATGCACGCCGACTACAAGTGGCACCATCTGGCATGCATTTTTTGCACAATCCTTTATCTCCGTAAAAATCGGCATCGCAGACACAATATTTGTAGTCGTAAAATGTTGGATCTAAACGAATGCGGCCGTTGTTAAATGTGAGACGTCCTTCAGGACAGGTAAAGTTCTCTGCTTGAGGTGGTGCAATCATTCTTGAAAAGTCAGGCAGAAAAGCATTGGACGATGCGCCATTTCTGTCTCGCATGTAGGGATTTCCAGAAATATCCAAATATTGAAGAGAGATGAGGTTTTGAATTCCAGCTGGAAGGCTGCCCGTCAAGTTATTAAAGGATATATCAAAATATGTTAAAAAAGAGAAGTCCTCAAAAAAATCCGGGATAGCTCCATAAAAATTGTTACCTCTTAAGTCGCAAGTGGACATTCTTTCAAGATAAAGAACATTCGCGAGCAGAGGACTTTTGATGTCGCAAAAGCTCAAATTTAAAATTGATGGACTGTCAACAAAGTCAACTCTTCTTGTGAAAAGTTCGATAAAACTTTTGAAATTAATTGACAAATTCCTATTCCCTGCCAAAGAGACGTACGACTTTTTAGTGGCAGTGTCATTTTCTAGCCACGGCTTTCCCTTGTTAATTGAAGAAAACCGGTTCTGAGACAAATCGATCATGTCTTTGCCTGGCAAAAGAAGCAATTCTCCAGGAATATCTCCCGTCAGTTGATTATTTGCAACATTTAATATCCCGAGGTTGTTCTTCTTCGGAAATACTTGGGTGAACTGTCCCGAAATGTTATTCCCAGGCAAAACAAGGTAACGTAATTGTGCCGGCAAAATATGAGGCATTTGTCCGGTTAATTTAATTCCGGATATAAACAAATCTGTTAATGAGTTAATCGCAAGGATGTCGCTTAAATTTCCATACATCATACCAGGGGTATTTCGCAGATCGAGATACCAAAGCTTTTTTAATCTCGAAATACTTCTCGGTATTTGGCCCGTTAGGTTATTTCCTCCAAGACAAAGTACTCGTAGCTCCGTCATATTTCCTATATCTTCCGGTAAGACTCCCGAAAAGCCATCCCCGTTCATAACGCAGCCCAAGAAGTTCTGCAGACTGTTCATTTTTACGATGTCTTTAGGAATATCTCCCGCAACAGAGGCGGCATTGAATACGACTGTCAGCAACTTTGTCATTTTTCCAAACAAAAATTCGCCAATATGTCCTCGCAGATTTGGATTTCCAGGTGTGCAGAGAGAAAATAAGTTTCGAATCTTCCAAATGTTGGAAGGAAAGGAGCCTTCCAAGTTGTTATAAGCCAACACAATAGTTTTAACGTATGATGTGTTATTATGACAAGTGATGCCATACCAGGAACAATGGGATGTGCTATTCGTTGAAATATTCCATCCGCTTTGATCGTACCATTGCGCGCCATTTGTCAATGAGTATATATCTAGTAAAACGTCTTTTTCTTGTTCCGGTGCAAAAGACGTGTCCATCGTGAAAATGGGGAACTCTTTTACTCGTCTGAGACAATCTTGACCCTCAATGCTTAGAAACAACCGATAATCTGTAATGGACAGTTATATTTCTTAGACTCAACTTTTTTAACTTTCAATTACATATATTTACTCACAATAACTGGATTTTTTATTATGAGAAAAGAAGAATATATTTGTGGGAATTATACGCAATTTATTGGAATTGATCAGTGTTCTTTTACTCATATTGTGTCGCTTAAAACCTATCCCTTTCCTCATTGTGATGTAGTTTACCCGTACAGTTTCATAACAAACGTTTAACAAGTATTAATAACTACAATACTTCAAAGATAAACCAATTTTAAGAAAAAAATTACGAATTTCATTTTGCAAAACATTTAGAAACGAAAAACGCAACATCAAATTGCTGGTGTTTCTTTATTCGAATCGTGGAAATTAATAAGCGGTTTTTAAGGGTTTTTATGGACACTCTGTATCGACTATGGGAGTGAAAAGGCCATTTGGAAAGTTGGTCTGCACAATGTACCGCATTCTGGACTAGAGTTTGAATTGTAGCAATTGACAAATGAAATAGTATAGGTTTCTTTTCTGTGATTAATAAGTATAAAAAGTGAAGAGCCGATTGCAACAAATCATAACGTTGTTACGATGTTATAAGATTACGGAGCTTAAGCAACCACTACGGCAACACTAAGGAAAATGTCACCTGCAAAAAATATCTCGCGCTCCTTTAAACCTGCTTTGCATGCTTTTCAAATACTCCAAAGTATTTAATTTGTCTCATATCATTGAATTATCCAGGGGTCGAATTCGAAGAGACGGCTAGCTTTCAAGCTTAAATAACTGAAAGGAACATTAATCGTTGTCTGGTCATGCTGGATGACATGTATGATTAATATGGATGATGGTTGTGGTTTGTGTCCCTATAGACGTTCGTGCAAGTGTCCGCGAGTATAACCCACATAACCAGCGTCACACAGGTCACATTGTACCTGGTGGCATTTGAAGATAAAACATGGAAATTAAGTCGGCGAAATTTTGTTATTTCGTAGGGGCAGTGTCCCTTTAAAGTACAGTCCAGAGTCCAGCCCAAGTTGCGGTCCCACCTTTCCTACTGACCGAGTGAAAGATCGAAAACAGACAAAATAATTTATTGTTACTGCTCCAGGCGCTTTATCAAGGAAGTGTGAAAATTAGCTTCAAACTACTAGTTATCTTGCCACAAGGAAGTTTATGTTTAAGCTTTTAGGGAGAGCACTATATTTTAAAAGGACTTGTTGATCTCTGATAATAGACCACATCCTGAAAGACGCAATGCACAGATGAGCAATTATGGATGCATATCTTCTGTTCAAACAACAGTGCCAGCGATAAATGAAAACCATATTCAAACCTCTACTGATTTTTCAAGCAAAAAATACTCGCGGAACTTTTATGACCCATTCTTCAACTTACACAGTATTGTAATATACACGGACGTTCGTTTGAGCTAAGCCTAGTTAGTTTTGCGTGATTCGTTATATAGAGCAATAAATGTTGTGTTCAGGTGATTCAGATTATTTATAAACCAGTCTCGCGAAAACTTGCTATTGAATAATTGAAACTTGCACTCACCGTAATTATCTCTTGGCCACTTTGCTGATACATCCGCTGAACCGCAACGTATCAGCATCAGCACTTGGCAAAATGTTATAACTAGAAGAACTGACTTCCACATCCCTTTGCTGATGTGCCAAGGCGCTTGTCGTAGCGGCTTGACGATAAATGTTTCTAATGTGGTTTCGGTTGCATATCAAAACAAAATGAAGTAGTGCAATATATTAGTTATGGTTTATGCATCAATGCTTTTCAATTGGTGTTGTGCTTTAGCATTGTCTCCTGCATTTAATAGTTGACTTATTAAGACAGAGAAAATTATGGAAGAAACTGAAAACGTAAATGAAGCGTAAATTAGAAACACGACGGATGTGAAATGTTGAAAACTGTTGTTTAAAATGGGTGCCTTTAAAAGCAGAAGAACTTTTTTGTGTTTTACTCCTGTGATTTGGAATCAAACGACTGCTTTTAAAATCCAATTTACGCAGTTTACGTTCTGTTTACATTTAAGGAAAGCAGTATTGTATAAATTTGTGCATTCAAACGTCTATCGTGTGGCGATGAAATTGTCATATTTTGCATCAGACAGATCGAAAGTAATCATTAAAAGGGAAATACTGACGAAAATAAAATGAATGATTCAGAGTGAAAATTAGGTTGGATTATTATTAGAATGATATTTTGTGGTGAGTGCAAATCATGCAGAATACATAATGTAAATTTTTCAAATTTTAAGGTGGCTCTGAACTCCTTCCCAAAAATATGCTAATTGAAATTCGATAATAAAAATTGAGGATTACCGAGCTCTTTTTTTTTTAATTATAAGTACTTAAAGTCAAAATTAAGGGTGTCTTTACAGGTTATACTCTTACCATGGTCAGCTGTTACGTCATGAAGATGACCATAACCTATTCAACGATGACTGGACATTTGATTGACACCATTATTGTAGCGCTAAGTGATAAAGAGTGGTAGTATGGATCCATTAAAGTGTAAGAACTGGAAATTACTGGAAACTGGCGCGAGCCACCTTAACTTGTTCATGAAAACAGATCACGTTCAACACATGGTTAGTCCAGCAACGATCGGTTAATTTATAAAAACACCGAAAGCATTTAAGTTATCGGTAATTTAAGAGACAATCAGCAAATTTTGAGTAATGTTAAGTTTTCCAAATAAATCTTAGAGTGCGTCCTCGGGTCTTCAAGAGAAAATCGTATGATTACTTATTAATAATTATACATGAAAAAAATTTGCATCCATTTGCTTTTGATTTTTTTTTTTTTTTTTTTTTTTTGCATCATGTTTTTTATTTGTAATTTGCACTGGTGTTACACTTATTTCACCGGTGTTACACTTTTTGCACTGGTGTTACACTTGAACTGCACTGCTCTTAGCCAATCAGAATTGAGTAATTTTTCATGTATGTTATTAATTAAACTTACCACTTGCCAATCACAGTTCGTTGTGTCGTTTCATTTACGGTTCTAGTAGCGTCTCCTAGATCTTAGTTGTTAAATTGGTGTTAGAGTAAACATGTTTCAACGAAACACGTCTCCCGTAAACATGTTTGCAGTTTCATGCATTGTTCACATTAGTTGTTAATTTCAAAACACGTTTCACGCCTGCTCCTATAATTTATCCTGTTTCACAGAACAAGCATATTATAATAAAACTCGCATAAAATCTTTATAATTACACATGAACCGAACTAAAATAGAGCTTCAACTCGCTGTTGTATGAATTATTGTTTAATTTCACTTCTCAAGCCCTTCGAGAAGGAAGGTTATTGCAGCGTACAACAAGGAGACGAAATTTACGCTAACGTGTTTCGTCTGGCTTAGATCAAAACTACCTCGTGAAGTAGTTTCGATTATGCTCAATGTGCCGCCTGATGTGAACAAATTTCCTAGTGAAACATGTTCCATTCGTGATCAGACTAAACATGTTTCGCCCTAGTGTGAACACAGCATTAGACTATGTAGGGACAAAACGAGAAAGCTAACGGCATGTAATGTGACGTCATACCATTCGCCTGGACAATTTTTCCGTCTGACGCATGCGTATTAGGTTTAATGGATTGCATAAATCAGTTTTAGTCTGCTTATTCATTACGAAGATATCGTGATCGTGCCAGAACTGGCCAAAATACCGAACAATAGTTCAGATAGTAGGACAGCAAAGGTCAGCATAATAAAATGACGATTTTAATTTGGTTACTTGGATATCAAAGTGAAGTCGAACAAAGAAACACTGACGCTGCAAGGTCGCTACAAAAACTGAAAATTATTCCTTAGATCACGTAATACGTATCTAAATAATCTTGAGAATCTATAAAAAATATACAAAAATCCTCAAGGTGAAAATGATAAGACTTGCACTTACGAATTTGCAGTATTCAAGAGCTCAGAAACCTGTCCCTGTGCAAGTAGAAAGTTCACCATGTTGATTTGCTTACGAATGGCCTGTACATTGTGTGCATGTAGCTCTATAGTTCTTAGCATTGTGAGTTCTACAACATATTGCCGATATGCTTCTCGCTTAATAGTGCCATGCTAAAGCACAAACAAAAAGGCTCTCCTTATAACGCATTTACTAACAATATGGCATATACTACATCATTCCAATTAATGTTCTCACTTGCACGCTGAAAGTATAATCCTCAAAAAGTTCCTCAAAACACCGTTTAATATACATCTTATTGGTTCATCTGGAATCGGTGTCTACCTTTTGTTTATTGGGTTGCATTGTATCTGTCAAAATTAAGCAGCATCATCCACAAGTACGTATCCTCGTTCGGTGCCAGAAGGCAGCAACTGCCTTCTTTCTTCGTCGCTACTGTTATCGTCGTCTCTTTCACTACCATCTACCCGTTCACAATTCCCGACACATGAGTAGTTATTGACATTGCGATGGACCTCGCCCTTGCATATAAGAAAGAACAAAATGGAACCGACTAAACTGACCAGGACACATGTGTTGACGATCATCACAACCCAAACAAAAACGCCCGCATTTACGCTGTCCAAAGCTGAAAATCTCAACACCATAAATGACATGGCCAACACGAGCAGCACAACAGGTTCGAAGACATTGTCACTGAGGACGTCTTTAAGAACAAGCTTCCTGTGTTGTCTATGTTGGTTCGATTCCACTCTGCTCTTTGGGAGTTGCTCGTACGGTCGCAAAATCAAGTGAACAATCGCCGACAGCATAAGTACAAGCCAAACAACAAACGTCTGTAAGGATGACGACGATGGAATCATGGACAAAGCAATGGCGAGAATCAGGCGACGAACAAGCATGACAATTTCGAAGAAAGGCTGATACTTTGGTTTGTAGGGTAAATACACTGGTCCAAGCCAGACATCAAGTTTTTCGCGATCTTCAAAACTCATAGAACTTCTCTTTGGAAAGAAATGGAACATCAGAGAGATAACCATTACTGGAAAGCCAACCACATATACCGCAACGGAGACAATTCCCAGCGCTGTCAGTTTGTGGTAGGTCTGAGATGTACATTCTATCCAAGGATAGTTTGGCATGTAATACACATCCCGATCATTGTAACATGGGCGTAGAATGGAAAGCGTCTGCTTGACAATGGGAAAGTAGCTGAAGCTAAGGCAGAAGAACGCGCTCTGACGACATTTGAAGTGAACATTTTCTATGCGTCTTTCGTTTGGACGAAACGTGTGGTAAGTCAGCATTATGATGAAATACAGGCCCACCGTTGTCAAGCACATCACTGGCAGAAGAAGCAGAAAGGCAAACCTGCCGACAGGAGTAAACAACGAAGGCAAATCGCAAGAAAGAGAGGGAAAATACAGGTTCCAGTAGCTGCTGATGTAGTTTTGAGCAGCAACGACATTTTGAGGCCAAACGTTAACACTTGATACCATGAAATCAATGGTTTGGATGTAAAACAACGCGATGCTGATAAGAGAGCGAGCAGCTTTTCCTCTACTGGTCATACATAAAACAAAAACAACCAGGTTTAATTTAAAAACCCACGCGGGTAATAATTCCAAGAGCATCATGATTAACATCAAGAGAAAATGAACAGAAGTAACAGCAAACCATTTCGCAGGACGCAGATTGAAATAAAAATATGACCAGAGCAAAACAAGGAAGGAAAGCGCAAAAATAGGAATAAAAATGTAATAGTACATTAAATCGCCTTTTTTACATAGGAAACACAGCCCGCCAAGTTTGTAAAATCCATCTTGACAGCGAGAACAGAATCTGTCCGTGTTTCCTGGATGGCAGATGCAGGAATGATTACATTTTGTTGTCAGAGATGAAACTAGAGGTCTGAGAGGGGTTTGTTGAGTGTCCTTTGGTGAGGTGTCCAGTCTACAGGTGCAGGAGTCTGACGGATTACACGCAGATGGAACTGGACACTTGACAAGGTGTGTGGCATTGTTAGGATCAGGTGATGGCCAGTAACCACTGCTGATCTCCATGACGTTGGGACGAAGCTCTTCTAGTGCACTGAATGCACGCCGACTACAAGTGGCACCACCTGGCATGCATTGTTTGCACAATCCTTTATCTCCGTAATAATCGGCATCGCAGATACAAAACTTGTAGTCGTAAAATGTTGGATCTAAACGAATGCGGCCATTGTTGAATGTGAGTCGTCCTTCAGGACAGGTAAAGTTCTCTGCTTGAGGTGGTGCAATCATTCTTTTAAAGTCAGGCTGAAAAGCATTGGACGATGCGCCAGGGTCTCGCATGTAGGGATTTCCAGAAATATCCAAATATTGAAGAGAGATGAGGTTTTGAATTCCAACTGGAAGGCTGCCCGTCAAATTATTTAAGGATATATCAAAATATGTTAAAAAAGAGAAGTCCTCACTAAAATCCGGGATAGCTCCATAAAAATTGTTACCTCTTAAGTCGCAAGTGGACATCCTTATAAGATAAAGCATATTCGCGAGCACAGGACTTTTGATGTCGCAAAAGCTCAAATTTAAAATGGATGGACTGGCACCAAAGTCAACTGTTCTTGTGAAAAGTTCCATAAAACTTTTGAAATTAATTGACAAATTCCTATTCGCTGCCAAAGAGACGAACAATTTTTTAGTTGCAGTGTCATTTTCTGACCATGGCTGTCCCTCGTTAATTGAAGAAAACCGGTTCTGTGACAAATCGATCATGGTTATGTTTGGTAAAAGAAGCAATTCACCAGGAATATCTCCCATCAGTTGATTATTTGCAACATTTAATATCTCAAGGTCGTTCTTTTTTGGAAATATTTGGCTGAAATGTCCCGAAATATTATTCCCAGGCAAAACAAGGTAACGTAATTTTCTCGGCAAAACATGAGGCATTTGTCCGGTTAATTTGATTCCAGATATGATCAAATATTGTAATGAGTGAATCGCAAGGATGTCACTTAGGTTTCCATACATCATGCCAGGGGCATTACTAAGGTCCAGGTAATAAAGCTTATTTAATCTCGAAATACTTATCGGTATTTGGCCCGTTAGTTTATTTCCTCCAAGGCAAAGTAATCGTAGCTCCGTCATATTCCCGATATCTTCCTGTAAACGTCCCGAAAAGCCATCGCCGTTCATAGCGCAGCCCAAAAAGTTCTGCAGACTGTTTATTTTTACGATGTCTTTAGGAATATCTCCCGCAAAAGAGGCGCCATTGAATGCGACTGTCAGCAAGTTTGTCATATTTCCAAACAAAAAGTCGCCAATATGTCCTCGCAGATATGGATTTCCAGGTGTGCACAGAGAAAATAAGTTTCGAATCTTCCAAATGTTGGACGGAAGGGAGCCTTCCAAGTTGTTATAAGCCAACACAATAGTTTTAACGTATGATGTGTTATTATGACAAGTGACGCCATACCAGGAGCAATGGGATGTGCTATTCGTTGAAGTATTCCATCCGCTTTTATCGTACCATTGCGCGCCATTTGTAAATGAGTATATATCTAGTAAAACGTCTTTTTCTTGTTCTGGTGCAAAAGACGTGTCCAGCGTGAAAGGGGGAAACTCTTTTACTCGTCCAAGACAATCTGGACCCTCCATCATTAGAAACAACCTGTAATCTGTAATGGACAGTTATATTTCTTAGATCAACTTGATAACTTTCAGCTATTTACTCAAAATAACTGGCTTTTGTTTATTCTGCCTCTGGATTATGATTATGAGAAAAGAGAAAGATTAAGTACTGTCCAGAGTCCAGTCCAATGTGCAGCTTCCTGCTTTTCCTACTGGCCGTGGGAAAGATCGAGAACGGACAATATGGATTTATGATTACCGCTCCAGGCGCTTTATCAAGGAAGTGTGGTAATCAGCTTTAAAGTACTAGTTAACTTGCCAAAAGGAAGTTTATGTTTAAGCTCTTGGAGAAAGAATATATTTTAAACGAATTTGTTGATATCTGATAATTTTAGTAGCCGAGTAATGATGGATACATATCCGCTTTTGAAACAGCAGTGCCAGCGATAAATAAAAACCGTCATCAAACGGCTGCCGATTTTTTGAGCAGTTGTTACTTGCGGAACATTTTTGACCCGTTCTTAGTATTACATAGTATTATAATGTACACCAGACGTTCCTTTGGGTTAAGCCTAGTGCTTTTTGTAGGGTCCGTTATATACAGCAAAAAATTTTGTTAAGTTAAATCAGGTGATTTAGATAATTCATAAACTAGTCTAGCGGAAACTTGCTATTGAATAATTGAAACTTGCACTCACCGTAATTATCTCTTGGCCACTTTGCCGATACATCCGCTGAACCGCACCGTATCAGCATCAGCACTTGGCAAAAAGTTACAGCTAGAAGAACTGACTTCCACATCCCTATTGCTAATGAGTCAAGACGTTCGTCATATATAGCGGCTTAATGATAACTGTGCCTTTTTTTTCGGTTGCATATAAAAACAAAATCAAGTAGTGCAATAAATTATTTATGGTTTATGCATCAATACTTTCAAATTGGCGTTGTATTTTAGCATTGTCTCCTGCATTTTAAATTTGGTTAAATACAGGCAAAATAATAGAAGAAACTGAAAACGTAAATGAAGCGTAACAACGAAACAAGAAGGATGTGAAATGTTGAAAAAAGTTGATTAAAATGGGTGCCTTTAAAAGCAGGAAAACCTTTTGCCTCTTAGTCCTGTGATATGGAATCAAGCGATTGCTTTTAAAATCCAATTTACGTAGTCTACTTTCTGTTTTCATTTAAGGAAAGCAGCATTGTACAAATTTGAGCATTTAAACTCGCTTCCGCTTTTGTCTATCGTGTGGTGATGTAATTGTCAAATTTTGCATCAGACAGTTCGAAACTAATCACTAAAAGGGTAATACTGACAAAAGTAAAATGAGTGAAAATAAGCTTGGGTTATTTATAGAATGATATTTTATTTTGAGTGAAAATCAGAACGCGTTTTGTAAGTTTCAAATTTTAAGGTGGCTCTGAATCCTTTTCCGAAATTTTTTTTAAACTTTGCTAAATTATTATGCTTATTACCATTCGCACTGCATAAATCATCAGCATAGCATACAGGTTCAACAAATCATGAATAATTTGCCATTCTTCAAGTGCAACATCGTAAGAAATATACCAAGTGCGAAGTGGCTGTCATTATTTGAGGAATCTGGTTTACTTATGGGGGCTACGGTGTGATGAGGCTTTTGACTGCGTTTTTAATAGGGAAATAAAGGTTAGTACCACCTACCCACCAAGAACTTTTTTGCTCGCGCTGCGACCCTTTTTCCTAATCCTAAATGCGATGCAATAATTGTTGCGGTGCGAAATAGGATACAATTCGATAATATAAAATAGGGATAACAAAGATCTTTTTTAAGGGTGTCCTTAACAGGTTATTCTGTTGCCATGGTATCCTGTTACGTCATGAAGATGACCATACAATGACTGAACATTGTTTGACACAATCATTGCAGTGCTAACTGGGAAAGAGTGGTAGTATGTAGTCAAAGTGTAAGTACTGGAAATTACTAGAAATTGTTGCGAGCCACCTTAAGTTGTTTATCAAAACAGATCAAGTTCCACACATTTCTGCATGGTTAGTCCAACAACGATCGGTGATTTTTCGTGATAAAAAACATCGAAAGCATTTAGGCTATCCATAATTTTGAGTAATGATGAGTTTTTAAAATCACACCTTAGGCTACGTCCTCGAGTCTTCAAAAAGGCCGCGCTCATTCACATCTTTTAGTCCAACAAGAATCTGCGAGTTTTAAAGTCGGGCTTTAGGGTCACTAAAAATCAATTTAACTTCTAGACTGTGAGCGTAAACCGATCTGGTCACGTCTGCAACATTGCACTACACTAAGTCATGCTATGAGAATGTAAAAACAATCCTCATCCAGTGTGAAGCGCTATCGCGGCTTGAAGACGGGTTTTCGCTTAATGGAAAGCTAACAAGCCAAACAACACTAGCTACGAAAAATGAACATTGAATTGTTAAAGCGACCTTGACAAATATAGACCGTGGTTCATTGTTATTTGAACGCCAAATGGACTTCAAATTGATAAAGCGACATTGACAAATATCAACTGCGGTTCTTTATTATTTGAAAGAATTGACCATTTGCCTTTTAAAACTCTCTCTCCGACCAGCGAAACAAGCAACAGGGAATATAATAATGCTGTATTATCTGTGACGTTGTCACGCTAACGATATTTTTTATCCTCGTGTTACTTCTGTAATACCGGTATTTCCTCTATGTGCGGAATGCATGTCAACTTTCCCTTTAAGTACACTTCAAAATCCTTCTCTTTTAGTCTCAATTATCTCACCACATCAGATAAGAAAGTCATTGTCAATTTTGCCTTTCTGTTCGCCTTATCCTCGGAGTCACACATCAGATGCAAGTTTTCGATCGGTCCATTGTCATTATTGTATTTTTCTCATCTTCATAAATATGTTTTCACCTCATTGAACCAAATTTGTAATTTTTATTTTGTGTAATAGTTTTCAGATTGAAGCACATACAACAATAAAATATTATGCAAAATCATTCCACTGCGTGGTTCTTTTTTCGTTGAGCAGACATGGATAAGGTTAAATCACAAAGGGAAATCAATTACACATTTTGAATTGCAATATTCTGAAATATGACTTGCACGCAGGGTTGTGTCTCATACCAAATGTAAATGTAAAATCGCATTTCACAAGCAAGCAAATTACATATTTACAATCCCACCAACTCCTCTTCTCCTTTTTTATTCAACTATCTATACACTTATCCAATTCATGCATGAACTTAAATGTCAACTGTTATGACGTCACTAACACTTAGCCGCAGGCTACAAACTACTTGAAAACTACTTGAAACACTTTTTCTTACGGAGGAACACAACCGCCGAATTTATAAGTCGGGCGGGCTTCGCTCACAGCCAAGCAGTCCAACTAATTCATTAAACTTACCAATAGCCAATCACAGTTCGTAGCGTGGGTTCATTTACGGTTCTATAAGTGTCTAACAGTAAAAGACCCAACAATTAAACGCAAGTCTGACCTGCACATTGTTTACCTCTACAGTTCATAGCATTATGACTTTTTCAACATGTCCTTGATATGCGTTTCGCTTTATAATGCAAAAAGAGAAAAATTCCCATTGTAACGCATTTACTGATAATATGGCACAATTATACTAGGTCATTGCAATTAATGTTTTCACGTGCAAGCTGAGAGTATAATCTCTGTACGTACGTTCCTCGAACCAACGCTTAATATACATCTTATTGTTTCGTATGGAATTGGTATCTACCTTGTGTTTATTGGTTTGCATTTATCTGTCAAGATTAAGCATCATCATCCACACGTACGTATCCTCGTTCGGTGCCAAAAGGCAGCAAGTGCCTTCTTTCTTCATCGCTATCATCTCTTTCACTATCATCTCCACGTTCACAATTTCCAACACCTAAGTTGTCATTGACATTGCCAAGGACCTCACTTTTGCATACAAGAAGGAACAAAATGGAACCACTAAACTGACCAGGACACATGTTTTGACGATCATCACAACCCAAACAAAAACGCCAGCGTTTACCCTGTCCAAAGCTGAAAATCTCAACACCATAAATGACATGGCCAACACGAGCAGCACAACAGGCTCGAAAACATTGTCACTGAGGACGTCTTTAAGGACAAGCTTCCTGTGTTGTCCATGTTGGTTCGATTCCACACTCCTCTTTGGGCGTTGCTCGTACGGCCGCAAAATCAAGTGAATTATCGCTGACAGCATAAGTACAAGCCAAACGACAAACGTCTGCAAAGATGACGACGATGGAATCATGGACAAGGCAATGGCGAGAATCAGGCGACGAACAAGCATGACAATTTCGAAGAAAGGCTGGTACTTTTTTTTTGTAGGGTAAATACACTGGTCCAAGCCACACATCAAGCTTTTCGCGATCTTCAGGACTCATGGCACTTCTCTTTGGAAAGAAACGGAACATCAGAGAGATGACCATTACTGGAAAGCCAACCACATATACCACAACGGACACAATTCCAAGCGCTGTCAGCTTGTGGTAGGTATGAGACGTGCATTCTACCCAATGAGAGTTTGGCATGTAATACACATCCCGATCATTATAACATGGGCGTAGAATGGAAAGTGTCTGCTTGACAATGGGAAAGTAGCTGAAGCTAAGGCAGAAGAACGCGCTTTGACGACATTTGAAGTGAACATTTTCCATGCGTCTTTCATTTGGACGAAACGTGTGATAAGTCAGCATAATGATGAAATACAGGCCCACCGTTGTCAAGCACATCACTGGCAGAAGAAGCAGAAAGGCAAACCTGCCGACAGGAGTAAACAACGAAGGCAAATCGCAAGAAAGGGAGGGAAAGTATAGGTTCCAGTAGCTGCTCAAGTAGTTTTGAGCTGCAATGATATTTCGAGGCCAAACGTTAACACTTGATACCATGAAATCCATGGTTTGGATGTAAAACAACGCGATGCTGATAAGAGAGCGAGCAGCTTTTCCTCTACTGGTCATACATAAAACAAAAACAACCAGGTTTAATTTGAAAACCCACGCGGGTAATAATTCCAAGAGCATCATGATTAACATCAAGATAAAATGAACAGAAGTAACAGCAAACCATTTCGCAGGACACAGATTGGAATAAAAATATGACCAGAGCAAAACAAGAAAGGATACCGCAAAAAATAGGAATAAAAATGTAATAGTACATTAAATCGCCTTTTTTACATGGGAAACACAGACCGCCAAGTTTGTAAAATCCATGTTGACAGCGAGAACAGAATCTGTCCGTGTTTCCTGGATGGCAGATGCAGGAATGATTACATTTTGTTGTCAGAGATGAAACTAGAGGTCTGAGAGGGGTTTGTTGAGTGTCCTTTGGTGATGTGTCCAGTCTACAGGTGCAGGAGTCTGACGGATTGCACGCAGATGGTACTGGACACTTGACAAGGTGTGTGGCATTGTTAGGATCAGGTGATGGCCAGTAACCACTGTTGATCACCATGACTTTGGGACGAAGCTCTTCTAGTGCACTGAATGGAAGCGGACTACAAGTGGCACCATCTGACATGCATTTTTTGCATAATCCTTTATCTCCGTAAAACTCGGCATCGCAGACACAGTATTTGTAGTCGTAAAATGTTGGATCTAAACGAATGCGGCCATTGTTGAATGTGAGTCGTCCTTCAGGACAGGTAAAGTTCTCTGCTTGAGGTGGTACAATCATTCTTGAAAAGTCGTTCTGATAAGCATTGGACGATGCGCCATTTCTGTCACGCATGTAGGGATTTCCAGAAATATCCAAATATTGAAGAGAGACGAGGTTTTGAATTCCAGCTGGAAGGCTACCCGTCAAGTTATTTAAGGATATATCAAAATATGTTAAAAAAGAGAAGTCCTCAAAAAAATCCGGGATAGCTCCATAAAAATTGTTACCTTTTAAGTCGCAAGTGGACATTCTTTCAAGATAAAGAACATTCGCGAGAAGGGGACTTTTGATGTCGCAAAAACTCAAATTTAGAAAATCGTCAAACCCATCTTCTGGACAAACTTAACTTTCATTTAATATCATCGGAATTACGCAAACTAAAATTACCAATTCAAATTCTGATGTTTCCTGGCCAAAAATACCAGGCTATGAATTTGAATACACTCCAACGCCTCAAGCTTCTGGAGGTGTCGGAATGTTTGTATGAAACACTGAACTATACAATTTTAGAAAGCACCTCAAATGAAGCATTTCAAGCTTTGTGGATAGAGATTTATATGGTCCAAAAGAAAAACATAATCTGCGGTGTTATCTGCAGACAGCACAACTCTCCGGATTGTTTACAACGTTATTTTGAAGAAACTGAAGAAAAATTAACTTCCACTGGAAAGCAAATCTACATTTTAGGAGATTATAACATCGATCTATTGAAATTTGAGTAATCTCGGTACAGTCACGACTTTTTATTGTCTCTCCAAAGCTGTTATCTCATTCCTACTATTGATAACCAACACGTGTCCGTAATAATTCTGCCACTCTCATTGATAACATTTTTGTTAATAATCCTGACCAAGTTATGATTAGTGGAAATTTAATCTCTGATATTAGCGATCACTTCTCTCAATTCTGTATTATGAAATCAGCCAGAGATAAACCCAAGTTTAAAGCAACCAAACTGCGCGATTTCTCACGGTTTTCAGTAGACAGTTTTAGTGATGACCTCGCCCAAATTGATTGGAGTAGTATTATCTCTAATGAAGCTAATGACGTGGATAAGGTATTCTCTTCTTTTCATAATAAATTCATTAAAATTATTTACAAGCATGCACCCATGAAAATAATTTCACACCGAAAGGCAAAACAACTCTTTAAACCATGGATAACAAAAGGAATAAGCGGGAAATCAATTAAGATTAAAAACAACCTATATATGTCCGGCAATGACACTAAATATAAATTTTATAGAAATAAAATCTGCAGCTTAACGCGAATTAGCAAAAACAAAAACACTATCTTGAACACTTTAACGTAAACTTATCTAACATAAAAAAAAAACTTGGAATGGAATAAATGAGTTATTAAATCGAAAAACCAATCAAAGGGCTCTTAAAGCCATCTCGTTAATGCGAGAGAATGTAAGGTTAATAAACAACAACAACAACAACAACAACAACAACAAGAATTGGAAAAGTTGGGTGCCTTTGATAGGTAAATGTAGTAAAGACGTGATAGGTAATATGTGTAAAGCTGCTAAATGGTTTATTGAAGTTGAAAGATTGAAAATACCTGTAGGTCTAATCGTAGAGTTAGACATTGCAGTCATAGAGGACTTAAGGGCTCTTTTACGAGCCACCAAATCAATAAAAGTCATGAGCAACAAAATAATCACGAGTATGAATGTAAATAATTTTCATGTTAATTTAGCGTATTTGTTCAAAATAGTCTTCATTTTACAGCTGAGGGGAAACTTCAACTTGATTATATTAAGCGAATGAGCCGAGGCCAATTTGGTTGCTACGGAGGGAAATTATGAGGAGGGATGGGGGTGGCAAAACTACTTAGATTCAATCTATCTTTAGAGAGCCCTTTTACTTAGTTAATTTTCTTTGTTTTGTATCAGTCACAGTATTTTAGAAGCAATGACTTGTATGGCATTACAATGGCGATTTTCTTATCAATCGAAATTTGGGAAAGATGTTCGAAGGTTAAAAAATATTTACTATCTTTATTTATTGATATTTAAACAAAACTAAAACATATTGCAACGATTTTCATTTGGGATTAAAATTGATTTACTAGCAATGTTTTTAAACAGCCAATTAATATGTGCAGTGTATATGTGGATGTATGAGACAAAACAAGAACTTTGTGCATGTGAATAAGTTCAGTAAAAAGACTTCAGTAAAAAAGGAATGTTTTATCTAAATACTTCACTAAGGTAGACTATTGTAAAAAAGGCAAATGAAAATATTTTACTTGTCGCTTTTTCCGTCAACTAAAAAATTGTGTACCTTCGGGCAGAATGGTGTCTCTTGTAGGAATAGAGCTGGCGATTAGATTTCGTTTCCTTTTATAGCCGAAGCTGTTTTCAAAACATCTTGGCTTAAAGAAGCCTTGGTAAGAACGACAAGCGACGTGGCCCCAAAAATTGCCGACATGAGACGTTCTGAACAGCGAGAAACGGCTCGATTCCGCTTCAAAAATACGACAAATTACGACAGCGACTTTAGAAGGTTGTGCAATTTACCAATAAAAATTAAACATTATTGACCATATCGTTCATATCAACACCCGACGGCCAACGGTCTGTTTTACATGTAACGATCAATTTGTTATTGAAACGTCTACCAACCTCGTTCCCAAGGCCCCTATCTTCCTCTCTCTTGGATCGGACGTGCAGTTAGAGTACACCCTAGACTCCCGGTAAACACATACATATCCGTGACCTTTGATTTTTGATTTTTTTGGCGCAAATTGGTTTTAACAAGCTTAATAATTTTCCTTCGAGCATTTTTATTTTAAAAAGAGACTTTTCTTTTGATCTTGATGAAAAATTGCACTTTATCAAATAAAGACAAATAAGTGACAGGTCACGCGTGTGGTTTCCGTTCGAATTACACGCACCGGCTCCCCCGACGGTGTCAATTTGCGCGAGGGCAAAAGTAACGACCCTCCCCTCGGGTGAATGTCATTTTGTCTCTGTGACGCGGTCGCTAAGCTTTAGTATTCGAATTTCGTGGTACAGCCGTTTGGATCGCGGACAATGGCGAAGCGAAGATGGCCAGAATCGCTCCAAAACGGAGCCCTTTTAGAGACCGTGAAAGGGAATTTGGAAGCTAGCACGAATCGCACGGGTAGACATTTAACCTGCGGCCTCACTGGTGGCAATTCGGGGAGCTTGAGTTGAATTGTTTAGAATTTATTGGCTTTCGCGTGGCGAGGGTTCGCTCAGAGGTCTCCAGCCTTCCCTTCTTTTATAGTGGATAGTGGGGCGAGTGACAAAAGTTGTAAAAATGCATTTAAACCGGTCAGGATACATCAAGAGACAATAAAGTAAAGGTGAGAAGACTTTAGTGTGTAATATTTTCGATTTTTCTATCGCTTATCAATTCCGTGACAAATCGTATTATTACCTAGTATATTTCATTACTGTGTACTGGCTTCGAGTCACTCACATCACGATTGGTCTGCCTGTGCGATCATCCAATTTAAATTTTTTTTTGTGTGCCACAACGCATCGGATTAATGTTTACGCTTATCCGCGTTTGTAGATCTTTATATATATAAGATATAAACATCTAAGAATTTTACGGAGATTTTAAAGAAGAAAAGAACTGATCCATGACCTATGGTCGCTACAATGTCTGTCATTGATCGATCAGATTCCGTTCACGCATATTCATTGCTATTTTAAGATTTTTAAATGAAAGGACCACTCGACAAATTGGAAGTACTGGATCCTTGTGAAGGATCTGATCAGCAGAAATAATTATAAACAAATAAAATGAAAGGCTGATCGTACAGAAAGGAATATATTTTTAACCGATTAATTTCGAACGGCACGGCCGTTCTTCTTCGGCCGTGCCGTTCGAAATTAATCGGTTAAAAATATATTCCTTTCTGTACGATCAGCCTTTCATTTTATTTGCTATTTTAAGACTTAAATTCAGTCAGGAAGTCAAGACAAAAAAGTGCATATCCTTAGAATTCCTCTATTCGTCAAAGAAAGAATTGAGCAAATATATATTTTTCCAACCTTAATTTCATTTTTAAGACAGTTTTGAGATTCGCTCTTTCCTGTTCTTTATAATCTTCCGGAAACCGGACATTCCACAAAGATAACAAGTATCGCAGAACATTCATAATCCATCGGACAAAATTATCAACAAAAGCCAGAGAAACTTTTGATAACTCAGACGTCAGATGTGGGTGGGCTGAAATATCTGTTTTCCGCTTAGTTGTCAATGCTTGTTAAAGGAAATATTTCACGCAGTTGTGTATGTTGTTATCGATATCGATATGAAATGTTTTGGAAAGTGAAGCGGACATTGATTTTTCTTTTGTGGAGAGTTGAAAAAGAAATGGCTGCATAAGTTAATGTTATACATGAATGGGTTATTTGCGAATATATAGTAGTTCTGTCTTTTTTTATTCGAAAGTCGAGAGCTTTCTATTTCCGGTATCATGTGTTTAATAACTATTAGAGATTAAATGGGTCTGCTTTAAACCTCAAAATATAGTGTTGACAGTGTCTTCTTGACGACCCCCGAGGTCACGACCGCAGTAAAATTTCGTAAAATATTCTATTAAGATCCAAGTCTTATGCGATAGTCATATATTGAAATAGTGGGATCTTGCAATTGTTTTTTAATAGCTCCTCAGAGTTTATTCCGCGTGTAAGTGTAATGTGTTTCTCGGAGCTAGGCAGTATCTCCATTACATCCGGTTTGAAATATTTGAATCTCCAGCATAATAGCTGTACACTCTTTATCAAGTTTCCCGGAAAGTGACATCATGAAACTTAGCGCCCCAATTTCTCAAATTATAAAATTTGTACTAAAGTAATCAAACATGCGGGATTCCTGACCGCAGTATTTTTCAAAACCTTTTTCTGATCTGCCGGAGATACAGGCAAAGGTTGTCCGTCGTTGCATTATTATGCAGTATTACTTTATTTTGTATTAAATTTTCCACCGCAGAAATATACTCGCGCAGAAAAAATTACTTGTTTTAATGATGTATATCGGCTTAACAAGAACTTTTCAACAGTGAATATATTGCTATCATAACTCCGAGGCGACCGGCATAACAGTCATCTGTATTCCCGATTCAACTCCACACACGTCCTCAAAAGAACCAGAGACTGTTATCATAATACTGATACATATTTACAACAACGTACAATAATTCACTCACTAGTTTTCTCGTTTTTTATGCTCATATTGGCGCCAGAACAGCAACCATATAACTAGGAGAACTATAAAAACCTCCGGTCAGGAAGTGAAATTGTTTAATGCCGATGCCTTGGATTTTATTTATACTTGACCAGAAATCCGCAAACATTTCCTCCCAGCAGAAATTTAAGGTGTCCCGACGCGCAAAAATTTCCTCCCGCAAAACAAATTCAGTCAAAATTTCCTTGTGCACGGTAGCTAAACTAATAAAACTATGACGTCTTTCCCATACTATTGCATACAAACGCAAAGTTCATGCTATTTTGCTCTGCCATATCGCTCATATTAAAACACAAACTTTCCCGTCCAATAACGTCTCCATTCGTAAAAATAGACCGTGAAATTCTCAAACTACGTTTCCCAAGAAAACGTATTTGACCTATTTTTACCATTCTCGAAAGCAGCTTGAATGGCTTTACGACAAATGATTGAAAATTTTAAATATTGATACGTAACGTGAGATATCGAAACTAAGAATTTTAATATCTTTGCAGTGACGTAATGTGAAATATGACAATTGCTATTACAGTTTCATTATGTAACAGTACGCAAAAGACGCAAAAATTTAAGCCATTGAAGGCTTGCCGCAATTCCATTCAACCGTCATCATTATAAGCCAAAAAATCAACACAACTATGACATGTTTACCATGCCATACCGCTCATATTAACACACAAACTTTCCTGTCCCATTTAACTTTCTTATAACCTCTCCATTAGTAAAATACACCGTGAAATTCTCAAACTACGTTTCCCAAGAAAACGCATTTAACCTATTTTTACCCTTTTAAAGTAGCTATAATGGCTTTACGACAAATGATTGAAACTGATAGGTAACGTGAGATATCGAAATTTAAGAAGAACTAATACCTTTGCGGTAACGTAATGTGAGATATGACAAGTTCATCACAAGTTCTGACATCCCAATACCCTAGGGAAATTAACAATAGGTCCGGGGGTGCTCCCCAAACATTTTAGTGGCAGTATGTGACGCCCTTCTTGAAATCCTAACCGCTTTAACCAACCATATCCTCAATGCCCTAATATAGCTTCTATAAAGAAGGAACAAGAAACCCCCCCGGACAAAAGTCCACAAAATTTTGTTAACAACTTTTGTCCCTTTTTAGTACTCGACTTCGAAATCTCGCTTAATGCGCAAGCGCATTAACGAGATAAAAAGAGTAAATCAATTAGCGCACTTAAGGATCCCAAAAACAATAATAAAGTCACCCGTGATCTTACTCGAATACCCAATGTTCTTAACGAGCATTTTGCAACAGTAGGATATAAATTAGCGAATCAATTACCACCAACAAAAAAAAACCTATACCGACTTCTTCGATCAATCTAAATCTCCTGAATCGATCGTCTTTTTGCTTCCAACAGGTCACGCCAGCTGAAATTAAATTGGAAATATTGTCTATTCCAAACAATAAATCTCATGGTCTTTATTCTTGTCCTACAAGATTACTAAAAAAAAAATGCAAGTAATATTATAAGTAATATTTTAGCGGAAATATTTAACATGTTTATTACACTCGGTGTATATCCTTCCAAGTTAAAAATGTCAAAAATTATACCGATATATAAATCAGATGACGAGACTGATTCGAATAACTATAGACCAACATCTTTATTATCAAACTTCAACAGAATTTTTGAAAAAGTGTTGTATAAAAGAACGAAATCTTTTATAAATGAAAATGAGATACTGTATTCCTCCCAATATGGCTTTCGAGAAACGCATTCAACTCAACATGCAATCCTTGATATAGTAAATACTATTCAGACTAATATGGACAAACGTCTATACTCATGAGGTGTCTTTGTTGACCTGAAGAAAGCTTTCGACACAGTTGATCATGATATTTTACTTGATAAACTTGACCACTACGGCTTTCGCGGAGTAATAAATAAATGGTTTTCGTCTTATCTCCAAAATCGAACACAAACAACACAAATAGGTCCTTATATTTCTGAAAGAATTAAAACTCGTTGTGGTGTTCCTCAAGGATCTGTATCAGGCCCACTACTTTTTTATTATACATTAACGATATATATACATGTTTATACAATGAACTGAATACTACGCGCTCTGTGATTGGTCGTTGCCTATGATCTATCAGAGTACAGATGCACGGCTGACGTCATAGAAAAATTGTTTGCTTTGTTTTCTCCAACATGGCACACAGTTTTGAAAATGTTTACAAGGAGGAGCTGTTTACAAGCAAGAAAAAACCAAGACGAAAAGTGTTCTTGGCGACTTGAAAAATACCTAAACTGGAACAAACCTTCGAACAGTCGAGCGCTACGAGGCAAGTTCGTAGTTTTACTTTTTACTTTTCTGTTCATTGTATAAAACAAATAGATTCCATTTGGCCGTGTGTCTGTTCAGTTATAGATCACAGAAGACGTCAAAATGTGGTAAGAACATCAGTGATACACGAGCCGCAGTTCTTACCACATTTTGACGTCATCTGTGATCAATAACTGAACAGACACACGGCCAAATGGAATCTATACGTTAATCTGATATACTCAATTTTTATCTTTTTGCTGTTGACACAAATATTCTTTGTACTGATAAAAATCTGAAGTCTCTAGAACGAGTTGTCAATGCTGAACTATGTAAATTACATGACTGGTTAACCTCTTATAAATTGAGTCTTAATATAAAAAAAAATCAAGCTATGTTATATTTCATTCTTATTAGAAGAAATTAGCTTTTAAACCTAAAATTACTATATTTGATAATGATCAAATGAAGAATATTCCCCTGGAGCGCAAAGATTACGTAAAATATCTTGGAGTACTTATTGATAGCAACCTTTCTTGGAAGAACCAAAAAAGGCATGCTGATTATATTGCTCTAAAAATTAGTAAAACAACCGGCCTAGAAGCTAAATTATTTTATCTAAATACAATTTTAATACTACAAAAACGAGTAATCCGTTTTATGCACTTTGCTAAATGTAGCGAGCATTCCGTTCCGTTATTTATCAATGCTAATACAATGCCATTGAACTTTTTATATTATGAATCATTATCTAGCTTAATGCATGACGTTAGAAATGGTTCAGCCCCAATAAACATCTTAAATTTATTTACAAATACTTCCACTGTCCACTCTTATAATACACGATCCTCCACTTCTAATAACTTCTATATAAAAAACTCGAGACTTGAAATACAACGAAAAGCTAACCTTTTCTAGAATTGGAGCAAAATTATGGAATGAGATACCATGCTTTCTGAGAGAACTGCCAAAGAGTTCATTCAAAAGGAAAATAAAAATATACTTTTGACTATACTTAAAGAAGCAGATTCCTATATTAATATTGACGAGATTTCAATAAAGTTAAATCAAAAAGTAATTAATTACTATTTTCACAATTCTCTTTTATTTCGATCACTTGTTTTTTTTTTTCCTTTTTGTGTCTTCTTTTTTTCTATTGTTTGATCCTTTCTTTTTATTTTTAGAAATTAACCCTTTAACTCCCAATCGTACATATTCGTACGAAAATCACTGGTAGTGATTTAAAAATCTGCAGCTTTCACAAATCTACACAAATGATAGTAATGATCCCTTGTTAGGGCAAAGCGATAAGTTTCATAGCATTAACAACCAACTACTTGACTACAACTTTGGATTTCCGCTGCATATGGTTGTTCATTCGGCAGCAAATCCAGAAATGCCCGTTTTCTACTTCCCAGGAAAACAACAAAAAACGCACATCTTTGCATCAATTTCTTTTAATGAAAAAGTAACTCTAAATCCAAAAGTGTACATTTGCAGCTAACTTCGAACCTATTCCTCTGCATCCACTTAGAAAAATTCCCATCAATATTTCAACAGACCGAGCAATTTCCATTCAATCAGAGCTATTCTTGCAAACTTATAATATCCTTATGCACGACCGAAAGGAATTCTGGGTAATACAACCATACCGGCGGCATGCAAGTCTACCTACCTCTGTTTGATATATTTTTTATAAGTGTCGAGCCACCCAGACCAACTGGCAAAATATTGCACCGATTGCATTTTTTAGAAGTCAAAAGTCGTCCAAATTGCCTTGGTAGGTCTCGAAATCCAACCACAGAAGGGTCAGAGAGACAACTTCACTCATGGACCGCCATGTTTTGCTACAGATACTTTTGGCGTTCCAGTCATGGTCAAATCATCTCTCACCTCTGGTTTCTTTCAGACGTTTGCCTCTGCCCACCATTCCAGCTTAATGATGCCAGCCTGGGGGTTTCCGCAGTGAAAAATGACTCGAAAAAGCACTTATAAACCAAATTCTTATCAGATTCGAGTCCGTGTGATCACTAATCGAGCGAGCAACGGCTGAATACTGACGTCACAATGAAAATTCGAGCCCACGTTGATTTGAAACAGCGTATATTTTTATGTGAGCTATTTATATGCAGTCACGAAATTCTACAGATTGCCTAGCCACACAAAACTGCTTTGGGAACCCAAAGAAATTTGGGAGTTAAAGGGTTAATGCGTGTAGCGATTTCTAATCATGTAATTAATTTTACTGGCCTGCCAAGATTAGCTTTTGCTACCTGCAGGCTAGTATTATAAAATTAATTGTATACTGAGTAACTAATAAAGATTGTTGTTGTTGTTGTGATGGCTTTAATTTGGTTACTTGGATATCAAAGGAAATTCGAACAAAGCAATACTGACGCTGCTAAGTCGCTACAAAAACTGAAAATTGCTTTTTAGACATATCTAAATAACTTTGAGAATCTTTATAAAATATACTAAAATCCTAAAGGTGAAAATGACACGACTCGCACTTATGTAGTAGTAGTAGTAGTAGTAGTAGTAGTAGTAGTAGTAGTAGTAGTAGTAGTAGTATTGTGTTTGGTGGTAGAAATTTGCCATGTTCAAAAGCTAAGTAACCTATCCATGTGCAAGTATACAAAGTTCACCGTCAGTGTTGTTTCGCTAACCAATGGCCTGTACATTATATAGCTCTAAAGTTCATAGCATTATGATTTCTTCAACATATCCTTGATACGCTTATGCTTTATAATGCAGACCAAGAACATGAAACTCACTTACTAACAATATGGCATTTACTAGGTCATTGCAATTAATATTTTCACGTGCAAACTGACAGTATAATCTCTGTAACGTACTTTCCTCAAACCACCGTTTAATATACATCTTATTTAAGAAATAAAAAACACACCGAGTGCATTATTGAGTTATATAAGCACGCGGGAATTTTTTAAGGACACTCGAGAAGTGCAGAGAAGCACGAGCCAAAGGCGAGTGCTTCTCGCACTTCTCGAGTGTTCTTAAAAATTTCCAAGTGCTTATATAACTCAACAATGCACGAGGAACAAGTTTTTTATTTCTTTTATAAAATAAAAAGGTTATAATAAACCTTACGTCACGCGCGTGCTTTATCGAGATATAATGAACTCGGTTTAACCAATCATAGCGCGCGCATTTCCTTGAGTATTTTATAATGATTTATATTAAATCGGTGTCTACTTGTGTTCATTGGTGGCATTGTATCTGTCAAATTAAGCATCATCATCCACAGGTACGTATCCTCGTTCGGTGCCAAAAGGCAGCAAGTGCCTTCTTTCTTCATCGAAACCGTTATCATCATCTCTTTCACTACCATCTTCCCGTCGATAATTTCTGACACCTGAATTGTTATTGACATTGCGAAGGACCTCTCCTCTGCATACAAGATAGAACAAAATGGAACCCACCAAACTGACCAGGACACATGTGTTGACGATCATCACAACCCAAACAAAAACGCCGGCATTTACGTTGTCCAAAGCTGAAAATCTCAACACCATAAATGACATGGCCAACACGAGCAGCACAACAGGCTCGAAGAAATTGTCACTGGGTATGTCTTTAAAGACGAACTTCCAGTGTTGTCTATGTTGGTTCGATTCCACTCTGCTATTTGGGCGTTTCTCGTACGGCCGCAAAATCAAGTGAACAATCGCGGCCAGCATAAGTACAAGCCAAACGACAAACGTCTGCAAAGATGACGATGGAATCATGGACAAGGCAATGGCGAGAATCAGGCGACGAACAAGCATGACAATTTCGAAGAAAGGCTGGTACTTTGGCTTGTAGGGTAAATACACTGGTCCAAGCCACACATCAAGCTTTTCGCGATCTTCAGGACTCATGGAACTTCTCTTTGGAAAGAAACGAAACATCAGAGAGATGACCATCACTGGAAAGCCAACCACATATACCACAACGGAGACAATTCCAAGCGCTGTCAGTCTATGGTAGGTATGAGACGTGCATTCTATCCAAGGAGAGTCTGGCATGTAATACACATCCCGATCATTATAACATGGGCGTAAAATGGAAAGTGTCTGCTTGACAATGGGAAAGTAGCTGAAGCTAAGGCAGAAGAACGCGCTCTGACGACATTTGAAGTGAACATTTTCCATGCGTCTTTCGTTTGGACGAACCGTGTGGTAAGTCAGCATGATGATGAAATACAGACCCACCGTTGTCAAGCACATCACTGGCAGAAGAAGCAGAAAGGCAAACCTGCCGACAGGAGTAAACAACGAAGGCAAATCGCAAGAAAGAGAGGGAAAGTAAAGGTTCCAGTACCTGCTCAAGTAGTTTTGAGCCGCAACGACATTTTGAGGCCAAACGTTAAAACTTGATACCATGAAATCCATGGTTTGGATGTAAAACAATCCGATGCTGATAAGAGAGCGAGCAGCTTTTCCCCTACTGGTCATACATAAAACAAAAACAACCAGGTTTAATTTAAAAATCCAGGCAGGTAATAATTCCAAGAGCATCATGATTAACATCAAGAGAAAATGAACAGAAGTAACAGCAAACCATTTCGCAGGACGCAGATTGAAATAAAAATATGACCAGAGCAAAGCAAGGAAGGAAACCGCAAAAATAGGAATAAAAATGTAGTAGTACGTTAAATCGCCTTTTTTACATAGGAAACACAGCCCCCCAAGTTTGTAAAATCCATCTTGACAGCGAGAACAGAATCTGTCCGTGTTTCCTGGATGGCAGACGCAGGAATTATTACATTTTGTTGTCAGAGATAAAACTGGAGGCCTCAGAGGGGTTTGATGAGTGTCATTTGGTGATGTGACCAGTCTACAGGTGCAGGAGTCTGACGGATTGCACGCAGATGGTACTAGACACTTGACAAGGTGTGTGGCATTGTTAGGATCAGGTGATGGCCAGTAGCCACTGCTGATCTCCATGACGTTGGGACGAAGCTCTTCTATTGCACTGAATGCACGCCGAATACAAGTGGCGCCACCTTGCATGCATTTTTTGCACAATCCTTTATCTCCGTAATAATTGGCATCGCAGATACAAAATTTGTAGTCGTAAAATGTTGGATCTAAACGAATGCGGCCGTTGTTGAATGTGAGTCGTCCTTCAGGACAGGTAAAGTTCTCTGCTTGAGGTGGTGCAATCATTCTTGTAAAGTCAGGCTGAAAAGCATTGGACGATGCGTCATTTCTGTCTCGCATGTAGGGATTTCCAGAAATATCCAAATATTGAAGAGAGATGAGATTTTGAATTCCAGCTGGAAGGCTGCCCGTCAAATTATTTAAGGATATATCAAAATATGTTAAAAAAGAATAGTCCTGAATAAAATCCGGGATAGCTCCATAAAAATTGTTACCTCTTAAGTCGCAAGTGGACATCGTTAGAAGATAAAGCATATTCGCGAGCACAGGACTTTTGATGTCGCAAAAGCTCAAATTTAAAATTGATGGACTGTCACCAAAGTAAACTGGTTTGCTGAAAAGTTCCATAAAACTTTTGAAATTAATTGACAACTTCCTATTCCCTGCCAAAGAGATGTACCTTTTTCCAGTTGCAGTGTCATTTTCTGACCATGGCTGTCCCTTGTTAATTGAAGAAAACCGGTTCTGTGACAAATCGATCATGGTTATGTTTGGTAAAAGAAGCAATTCACCAGGAATATCTCCCGTCAGTTGATTATTTGCAACATTTAATAATTGGAGGTCGTTCTTTTTTGGAAATATTTGGCTGAACTGTCCTAAAATGTTATTCCCATGCAAAACAAGGTAACGTAATTGTCCCGGCAAAACATAAGGCATTTGTCCAGTTAATTTGATTCCAGTTATGGCCAAATATTTTAATGAGTGAATCTCAAGGATGTCGCTTAGATTTCCATACATCATGCCAGGGGTATTACTCAGTTCCAGGTAAAAGAGCTTACTTAATCTCGAAATACTTCTCGGTATTTGGCCCGTTAGTTTTTTTCCTCCAAGACAAAGCACTCGTAGTTCCGTCATATTCCCGATATCTTCCGGTAAGCCTCCCGAAAAGCCATCCCCGTTCATAGAGCAGCCCAAGAAGTTCTGCAGACTGTTTATTTTTACGATGTCTTTAGGAATATCTCCCGCAACAGAAGCGGCATTGAATACGACTGTCAGCAAGTTTGTCATATTTCCAAACAAAAAGTCGCCAATGCGTCCTCGCAGATTTGGATTTCCAGGTGTGCACAGAGAAAATAAGTTTCGAATCTTCCAAATGTTGGAAGGAAGGAAGCCTTCCAAGTTGTTATAAGCCAACACAATAGTTTTAACGTATGATGTGTTATTATGACAAGTGACGCCATACCAGGAGCAATGGGATGTGCTGTTCATTGAAGTATTCCATCCGCTTTTATCGTACCATTGCTCGCCCTTGGTAAAGGAGTATATATCTAGTAAAACGTCTTGTTCTTGTTCTGGTCCAAAAGACGTGTCCAGCGTGAAAGGGGGAAACTCTTTTACTCGTCTAAGACAATCCTTACCCTCAGCGCCTAGAAACTCCCTGTAATCTGTAATGGACAGTTATATTTCTTAGATCAACTTTATAACTTTCAGCTATTTACTCAAAATAACTGGGTTTTGTTTAATCTGCCTCTGGATTATGATTATGAGAGAAGAGAAAGATTTTCATCTTTACTGAAAAGTACAGTCCATAGTCCAGTCCAAGGTGCAGTCCTGCCTTTCCTACTGGCCGTGTGAAAGATCGAGAACGGACAATATAAATTTAAGATTACTGCTCTAGGTGCTTTATCAAGGAAGTTACATGTTCTAAAACCTTCGGGAATATTCTAAAATGCATTTTCTGGAACAAATAAGGCAATTTGTCTTTATTTGTTCCATAAAAATACAGATTTTTGGCAATAAATATGTTTTTATTTTATTTTTTGCCATACTGTTGAAATCCATGGTACAAAAGTACCTTTTCTGACGTATTATTGACAACTTGAGTATTTCAAAAACATGTGAATTTTTAACTATTCGTACCAAAAATTGATGTCCAGTACAATTATGGAAAATCAAAGGCTCCTAAGAGCCAACCCGTGAATAAGAATATTGCGGTAAGCTTATGTTTTCACACTGACACGGTTCAATATTGTTTTTTTTCAATTGAACGTAAGGATTTTTGACATACGCAAAAAGAAAATACGGTACATCACTTTCACAATGTTCAATCTGAAGAAGAAAGAAAAAAAGGAAAAAGAAAGGATCAGGAGCAAGACTCGAACCTGAGACCTTTCGGCTAACAGTCCGCGGGTTACACCATTCAGTGATCACTGGCTTGGAACAGCCTAAATTTAATTACTTCAAAAAAGTTACGCATCAAAACGTAATATTGCGAGTTTTTTTTTTTTTTTTGTGAAATTAAATGTAACGACTTTTGTCGAACGCAAAGAAACAAAAAAAAAACAGTAATTTTCAGTTCGAAACGTGTGTATATATATATATATATATATATATATATATATATATATATATATATATATATATATATATATATATATATATATATATACACACTGGTTTTCAAAAACATTGCTACTTGAGAAATATCTATCTATCTATATATATATATTTATATATACCCTTTTGATAGGAATACAAAAGGTATATAATTATATATATATGTATGTATATATATATATATATATATATATATATATACACATATATATATATATACCTCTTGTATTCCTATCAAAAGCGTCACCTATTTGATGGGAATACAAAAGGAATATATATATATATATATATATATATATATATATATATATATAGATATATATTTCTCAAGTAGCAATGTTTTTGAAAACCAGTGTATATATAATATTATTATATATACATACATATACTTGAATTGTAGAGAAGTCAACAAATAATGCCAACCACAAAGTCCTAAAATGAAGGATCACTGGAAGCGATCGTGGAAACTTGAAATTTGCATGATGACGTCATTTGACTACTACCAGAATCCTTTAGTATTTTCTTTTGTAGTGCAAATTAGGGCTATTGTTATTTAAACCGCACTGGGATTACAAAATTTAAATAAGAAAGGAAAAACGAAATGAATTCTGGTAGTAGTAGTCAAATGACGTCATCGTGCAAATGGCCTATTGTAAAGGTCAAGAAACCAACTTCACATATGTCTTTAGCTTTATTTGCTCTACGTTTCGGCCGTCGCGGCCTTCCTCAGGAGCGTACACTAGTTTGACAATAACGGTAACGGTTAGGTCAATATGAATTCAAATAATGCACTTACAATAAACGGTTAACTATGACGAAATAGCGGGATAACTTGACAAGTTCAAATAGATTAAAGGCGCGCGCGCGTGTGTAAATTTAGAGTAGGTCACGGTAATAATACAAGATCACAACTACTAGGATTTTAACATGATTAATAATTTACTGTAATCATGTTAAGTTCCTAGTAGTTGTGATCTTGTATTATTACCGTGACCTAGTTCAGTTGAGTTTTTGTGTACATCTGGACTCTCAAAGACAACAACATCGAACACTATATTTCATGGCGCATCCTGTCTTCGCATTCACCGTACAACAGCTCAAGCAAAAGATGCAACCTCTGCCTAAAGGAAAAATTTCTAATCATTTGCCGACCGAAACCTTTTACACTTAACAAACGTAATGAACTCGTGTCTTCTTGCCGCCATAGAAACAAAGCCCTTCTACGCAACAGCTGAACTGTTAAACTTCGCGCCGCATAGATTTGTTATTGTTATTATGTAAATTATTTTGTATATAAGAAGCGATGGTAAAGAATATTCTTATTGAATCCCCTGATGAGTGGGCAACCACGAAACAGGCTTGTCGGGATGAAAGCGTAGTTTATTTGTTTCTTTCCTGCATAAACATATACTATATATTGAGCACTGTTTTACGAATATCCAGTTCTACACTATATATATATATATATATATATATATATATATATATATATATATATATATATAAATAAAGCAAAATCAATATATATATATAAATAAATATATATCAATATATATATATAAATAAAGCAAAATCAAGTCAAGACATGGAGTTGGAAGCTTGTTAATTACAACTCATTCTATATATATATATATATATATATATATATATATATATATATATATATATATATATATATATAAACAGAGAAACAACATAAATAGTGTTTCACGCAGTCGTAGGAGTGCTCGATGCAAATACATGCAGAGCGAAATACAATTTTAGATAGAAAATTTCTAGAGACAGTTACTCGAGTTTCACGCACTAAGCGATCATCAGACTGTGCCGTTGGAGGCGGTAGAAATAAAATTTAAACTAAATTAAGGAGGGCGGTTGGAATGATCCCGCTTCTGATTGGCTGCATAGAACTTATTTGATCTGAGTTGATTACGAAATGCCGGCATGAAAATAAGTTCTATGCAGCCAATCAGAAGCGGGATCATTCCAACCGCCCTCCTTAATTTAGTTTAAATTTTATTTCTACCGCCTCCAACGGCACAGTCTGATGATCGCTTAGTGCGTGAAACTCGAGTAACTGTCTCTAGAAATTTTCTATCTAAAATTATATATATATATATATATATATATATAAGTATAGAACTGGATATTCGTAAAACAGTGCTCAATACATTAATGTAGAGCGAAGTATATGTTTATGGAGGAAAGAAACAAATAAACTACGCTTTCATCCCGACAAGCCTGTTTCGTGGTTGCCCACTCATCAGGGGATTCAACATGATGAGTGGGCAACCACGAAACAGGCTTGTCGGGATGAAAGCGTAGTTTATTTATTTCTTTCCTCCATAAACATATATATATATATATATATATATATATATATATATATATATATATATATATATATATATATATATATATATATATATATATATATATACACCCGTTTGCAAAAAAAATGACATTTTTAAAAAATAGAAATATATATTTAGCTATTGTGTTCGCATCACAAATGTGATGACAGGCGGTAGATACCTTTTCACAGTAACTACAATACGCTTTGCCAAGTGTTCATTACAACAGGCGTCCGTTAATCTGCACCACTGTTCACGGAAAACATTATTGAATAATTTTACAGATTAAATTATTCAATGCCTGAATATAAACAAATGAGCCACAGACAATTTATTAACTCGAGCCTTTGCTTCTTTTGAGGCATTGCGGATAACAACGATCTTCGTTGGAGACAATGCAGCAAAAAAGTAGTGGAAAATAGACGTCCTTGGATACAAATATCACAACAGTTTAAAAAGCATAGGACAAAGAATATATATTTGTTCTCTTTTTCAGAACATATTGGGGGCTTATTGTAGCCTTTACCGCTTTATTGGCGATTTTTCATGTTTCTTTTTAACTAAGATTAAAGGATTTGTACATAACATTCAGGTTGTTGTACTGCCGCCTTGATATAATGAATTTGATATAATGAATTTAATATATATATATATACCTCTTACTAACCGAGTTCGAGGGCCGTACTGTAAATTACGGCCCGCGTTTTTCCCCTTCGATTTATTATATTTATTATATCTCTAAATCGGAGATAAAGGAAAACCTTTCAAGTCAAAAGATGGACGGCTTCATTTGATTGACGTACGTCACAAGAAAGCAAAGAGCAAATTTTATTGGCTTTTAAAAATAGTGTGATCGGTCCTCGATTCGGCGTGAACTTGCGTGGCTCTTGAATGAAAAACTCTATAAACCTTAACGAATTAATTTAATCTTCCATGTGTTCGGTGGGACGACGGAAACCTGACATAAAGTAGTTTTCTTTGAAAAGGATTCTTAGTTATTGGCGAAGACAAGTGAGGAAAAGAAGAATGAAAACGCCGCGATAAAATCGCCAAAACAAACGTGTTTGTCAAACGGGAAAATGTGGCACGGTCTACAGCGGTGAACGAAGAAACTCTCAAACTTCTAAAAGGACACTGAAAATGTCTCGTCATCAAATACTGCAAGTTGTTTTTGGCTTTTTGTGTGCTTTAGTGGCTTCATGCCGAACTTTGTGCATGGATGAGTTTGAATTTCAATCTCACCTGACAATTCAAATTTTCAGCGTGAGCTGCAGCAAGGGCGTATTTGCGAATACGCAAAATTGTTTTCATGGACTCCACTACAAGGACAAAAATTTCGCTGAGGAATCAAGGTACACTTTTAGCGTAATTTTGTAGCTTCAAGTCTGTTTTTATTAGAGCCACTGCCACAAACGATAACTCTGAACTTAAGTTTATAACCAGACAAAAAATATGATACAGTTTGCCGATGGAAGTCGTTTCAAGTTGTTGTGCAGCTTTATGTTTTTCATAGAGGCGTTTTCTTACGAAGAAAGACTGTTTTATTAATGCTTAATTAAATTGTAAGAGTTAAACGAATTTGCCGTGTTACTCGAGTTTTTATAACTTAAGCTTACAGCCTAAAAGCTAAATACCAAAACAAAACAGCTTACTCGAGAAAATTGTCAATGCTTTTTGATTCGCAGCTAATCAGTTTTTTGCTAAAGTTATATTTTAATTTCATCGGAGAGTTTTTGTAGCCTGGCTTGTTAACCCACTTAGCTCCAAAAGTTTCCTCTGGATAATTTTTAATGTAGAAAACAACTTTTGTAAGCGTGTGTTTGGCCCGATGCTGTGACTCTCAAATTTAGCGGGCCGTACTGTAAAATACGGCCCGCTAAATTGACCAATCACAGCGCGCGTACTAACTAAGAGATATAATAAATATATATATATATATATATATATATATGCCACATATGCCACATATATATATATATATATATGCCATATATATATATATATATATATATATATATATATATATATATATATATATATATATATATATATATATATATATATATATATATATATATATGCCAAAAGCCACCAATTTAGCTGCAAGTTCGTCGCACAGAGGAAATATTTTTTACCTAAAAGGTCGCTAAATTTGCCAACATTGATTCCCCTTTTTTTAATTGCAATCAAAGGATTTGTAAAATAACGGTAAGGGTCGTGAACGACCCCAAAAATAAGCGTACACTTAAGACGTTAATTTGATGTGGATTACCCAAACTATGGAGTCCGTCGACGAAATGATTAAGTTACTTATTGACACCTACTCTCAATAGGTGCTGAAAAAGAGAACAAATCTCGATCATCTTTGTACTATGCTTTTTAAACTGTTGTGATATTTGTATCCAAGGACGTTTATTTTCCACTACTTTTTTGCTGGATAGTCTAACGAAGATCATTGCTATCCGTAATGCCTCAAAAAAAGCATAGGCTCTAGTCAATAAATTGTCTGCGGCTCATTTGTTTTTATTCAGGCATTGAATAATTTAATCTGTAAAATTATTCAATAATGTTTTCCGTGAACAATGGTGCAGATTAACGGAGGCCTGCCGTAAAGGCGGTGTCACACAGTCGAGACCTAAACTCACGATCAGCTCACGACCTTCACGATCTAAATTTGTAAAATATCGCGAAAAAAACGTATGAAATGTAGCGTCAAAATATAAAAATACCACAAGGTGAAGTCCAACTCACGTTTGTCAAGAGCTATACACGAGTTACAAACGAGCTATACACGATCAACAGACGTGCCGTAACAGAGCAATCCACGTTCATTCGCGTCCTACTCGCGATCTGTTGGCGACCTATCAGTGGGACTGGCGATCAATTAGAGCGGCTCACGAGCGGCTCCCGAGCGTCAAGAGCATTTAAGAGCAGTTGACGACGGTTTGGCGTCCGCTACCCGACGAAGATAGATCGGCTGACTCTCACGATTGTTTTGAGCATGGTCAAAATGTTCGTGAGAGTTTGCCGACTTATCACGTCCTTCAAGACACACTGAAGACCACTTAAATCCTATATCAGAGCCCGTCAAGTGCTCTAAGACCTCTCGCGAGGGACTCATGATTTTTGTCACTTTTCGCATGGTCAGGTAATCGTGAAGCAAAATTGCGACTGTGTGACACCCGCATAATGAACACTTGGCAAAGGGTATTGTAGTCACTGTGAAAAGGTATCTACCGTCTGTCACCACATTTGTGATGCGAACACAATGGCTATATATATATTTCGCGTATTTCATCACGAATTACGTCATGTGACGTCATAATGACATAATTCGTGATGAAATACGCGTCATAGTACAACATATGCTAAGTTCAAAAAACTGCAATTTCGATTTTATGCAACTTTGTCCTTTCTCCGTTGCGACTACATTGTTTTCGCGTTTAAATACCCCTAAAGTTTGACCATATATGGTCATTTGGCGGGAAATTTGAATTTCTTTAATTAGCTGTAACTTTACGTCTTTTTATCCGATTGAGATGGGGTTTTCACCAGAAATCATAGAATTCTATACTGAAAACTAATACATTTTCACACTTTTTTTCCTGAATTTTAATTCTGATGCCAAATTTGGACATCATTTATGACGTCACAATAGCAGTCAAATGGGATGACATAATCATCAATTGACAGGTAATTTATCCACCTACTTTCTTTCTAAGTTTCGTTAGATTCGATGTATTCTACTTTTGTCTATAGCCTAAAACTCTCAGTTTCGAGAGTTGTGGGAGGAAAAGCCCTAGCAACCGACCACCGTTCACACATTTCACCTCTTGTCACCCGCCAAGTGTTAAAATAGGATTCGTGAATGGCGAAGCTCTGAGACTCCTACGAAAAGCAAAATATTTCAAAATTTAAAAAACGCTTGCTGACTTAAAAGAGGCTACCCAAACAACCTGGTAGAAAAAATCATATCAGAAATAAAATTCACAGAAAGGGAATCGGCGCTTAAACAAGATAAACCACAGGCGGGCCAAGCTCACTATTAGAAAACCGGGACGTGACCCTTGCTTTATGAGCGGTATTGTGTTACAAAGATTCGATTTATAAAGGTTTGTATGGGAACGCAACGGTTTTGCTTCAAAACTAAAAAATTCGAATCTTATGTGAATAAAATTGACTTACCCTGTTGCTATGTTGTAGTCTTTGTTGATTGCTTGCTCCTTGGGGCGATTTAGCGCGATTTCGGCGAGTTATCGTTATTTGCAGTGGAACACCGAAATAACGATAACTCGCTGAAATCGAGCAAACAAACAACAAAGAATACAACACAGCAACAGGGTAAGTCAGTTTTATTCACATAAGATTCGAATTTTTAAGTTTTGAAGCAAAACTGTTGCGTTCCCATACAAACCTTTATAAATCGAATCTTTGTAACAACACCGCTCATAAAGCAAGGGTCACCACAGGCTTCCCAAGCTACATATGTGGTGTATGCGACAGCTTGTGTATACAGAGAAATGTATGGGAAAATCACGGATTCTCTAAAATTGGGTAAATAACTATCTATTTTGAAAATAAAGTTTACCTACCTCAAATGTGTTGTTTACTTGCATCTTGTACCGAATTTGAAGCCATTCCGACGCCATTTAGCGAAGTTATTCGAAGTCGTTGTCTCCCCTTCTAAAAAGAAGGAAGAAAAAAAAGAAGGGGAGACAACGACTTCGAATAACTTCGCTAAATGGCGTCGGAATGGCTTCAAATTCGGTACAAGACGCAAGTTAACAACATATTTGAGGTAGGTAAACTTTATTTCAAAATAGATAGTTATTTACCCAATTTTAGAGAATCCATGATTTTCCCATACATTTCTCTGTATACACAAGCTGTCGCATACACCACGTATGTAGCTTTGGAAGCCTGTGGGGTCACGTCCCAGTGATCTAATAGTGAGCTTGGGCCGCCTGTGGATAAACAAACTCAAAAAGACATTTTGCCTTGTGTAACACAATACCAACCGCCAGTATCTGAAACACCAAACAAGCTTTAATAAGAAAATGGCACCATATACAAAACCAACCACTTCTATGGCAAAT
>JAJGOT010000304.1:977500-990000 GCA_022457155.1 Cladopsammia gracilis
ATCTCGTAAAATCCGATCGCGAAAATGCGTATAAATTAACTGAAAACAACCCGTACAAAACAAGAATGACAAATTTAAGCAACACTTTTTAATGAAATTTCACAGAATCTCGATTAGAAGAAAAAGAAAAACGGAAAAATAAGAACACTTCAATCAAATGCAGTCAAAACCTTTTTAAACAAGCGCTAGATTGTCTAAAGACGGTAATTTACTAAGGGACAAAATTTTTATGTCGCTTTGCAAAAAAACAACAACAAACTCCGAACAAACTATAAAATCAACAAATCATAAAATCCAAACTTGTACTCGCCCGGCTTTTCGAGGAATAACATTGGTCTTTAATTTTACGGCTGATTTCTCTATCCATTAGTTTAATCTTTCTTTCTTCATTGAGTGTTTTTGATACCTCGTTGAAGCGTAAAGATCTTTAGCGTGCATGACGACTTCAACACGGTCAAAGTGTGTAATTATGCGAACCCCACTTGAGTGGGGTTCGTACATATTTATGAGCCTTGTTTCTTAGTAACGGTTGACGTTTTTTACGTCACATCCAATTGAGAGTCTCAAATGCTGGCCGTAAAAGAAAACCGGTTTCTTGAGGTTTCGATTATCTGAAGCTGACATATATTTTTACGAAGTGCAATTCATACGGCACCCGTACTGTCCGTACGGGGACTTCAATTTGCTATTCGTACGGGAGTCCAAAACTTTCGACAATTTTCGATGTTATTCTTCACTTTTGTGGGTCCACAATATTAATGTTCGTTTAGCTTTACGAAGCGCTTCTGGTAAACGATGTTGATTTGCTTTGCTGACTCTCTGTATACTCACGCGAGCGACTCATCGTGACACATATTTCGCATCAAAGAATACTCCCGTACGAATAGCAAATCGAAGTCCGCGTACGGCTGCCGTACGAATAGCCACTGCGATAGTATTAATACAAATACGATTCTTTTCATTCAGAGGTCAAAAGATGTTGTAATCTTCGCTATTCAGAGAGATCTGATCACATCTCGTTCGTGTAGGATTTTATGCAAATTTTAAGCTCTTGCCGTAATTTGAGCTCTTTGTTTACAAGTAGAAAGCGAGCCGTCCTTGCACGAAAGTTTTCCATTTCAAAGCGAAATATATTCGGAAGGACTTTAACATTAAGACAATTTCCATGCGAGTGGTGTAAATTGACTGGTTTTATTTCGTTCTGGTATCCTGAGCCGGGCCCGGCCATGATCGATCAAGCGATCAGTGATCAGTGATGCGTATTGTCATGTTTCTGTGTTTATTATTTGGATAAATTTCTGGAAGACTGAAGTTGCCTTGTAACATTTTATAAACCATGGCATTTACTCAAGAGATATAATTTATTTACCACTGGAGCAGGAACTAGAAACAAGCTTCATTCAGTATTTTTGCTCGAAAGGTTGAACGTTTTCTTTTGACGCCATCTTTTATTGCGATCGTTTCTTTGCGAATCTCGCGCTCATCTCACTCGGAACTCCAGCCATCAAATGAAACCATCACTCGGCCTCTCAGATTGAAGAAACAATGGTGCAGACAGGTCAAACTCCATAATCATCGATCGCTTCTGCTTTACAGTCAGGTTCAAAGTTTTCGAAAGCCATTCTCGTTCGTTTTCGCTCATTCAAACAGGTTTTGATCGACGGAAAGTCCGCATTTGGTTGCTAAGATACTAGCTAGATCCAAGTCTCCCGCGGTAGTATTAACTCTAAACTGCGCATGCGAGGAATATTTAATGAATTACACACTTTGACCGTGTTGAAGTCCTAATGTGTTTTCGGATCTATGTCAGCCGATGTCAGTCATGCATATATGGTGAAACTTTGCTGGTTTTCTTCATTGTTTTCTTCATTTATGTCGTTAAATATTTTATCTAGCTAATAAAATTCGCTTTCGCTTTGGTAGCTTTCGTCTGGGTCCATATTTGACGAGAAAGTTCAATAATAATAATAATAATAATAATAATAATAATAATAATAATAATAATAATAATAAGGGCTCACAAGCTTAAAACAACGGAGTCACAAATTATAGTGAATCATGCAACTACGCAACCCGAGCGGAATCGTTGAGTGAGCGGGCAAGATCGTAAATTTCCGCCCGCTCCCGGAACCAATCATATTGCAGGATTCGCAGAATTCCGCCCGCTCGCGCTCTGAGAAAAAAATAAACATTATTATTACTACTTGTTTATAAATTCCTAAAATCTATATGCAAACATCTGTCAGTACGTTTGTTTTGACTATGTTTAATATTTAATGATTTACAGAATATTCTAGAAGGGATTTTTCCCTTTAGTTCTTAACTTTCTAGATAAGTAAGTTTCTAAAATCTTTTCTAAGAGGATATCAACTTTTTCTTAAAATTATAGATATTTTACATCATTTAATTTTCAATATTTTCAATATTATCTTGAGAGCCGCGTGTGAGTTTTTGCTACAGAATGCAAAGGAACGTGGAAATTTTCATGTTCTTTCGGGCTACTAAACTTAAAGGAACATGGAAATTTGCATGTTCCTTCGGGCCGAAGTAACCTTGAATAAAATCAACAAATAATTTACTATTTTCACATATTCTTTCTGTCACTACATTTAATTTAGAAGAAAATGTACAAAATGAGTAACTGTTAAAATTTACCGGTTGTATTAAAAATTTGGTAAAATGAAAAGTATTTTTGTAAAATACCGCCAGCTTTTAACTAAATTAGCTTAATTAATATTGCTAGGAAATCGTTGTTTTAGAATATCCCGATGGTTTTAGAACGTGTTAAGTGTGGTATAATCAGCTTTAAACTACTAGTTAACTTGCCAAAAGGAAGTTTATGGTTAAGCTCTTGGAGAAATAATATATTTTAAACGAATTTGTTGATATCTGATAATTTTGGCAGGTGAGTAATGATGGATACACTTCTGCTTTTCAAACAGCAGTGCCAGCGATAAATAAAAACCTTAATCAGACAGCTGCCGATTTTTCAAGCAATTGATACTTGTGGAACGTTTTTCACCCCGTTCTTCAACTTACATAGTTACATAATGTACACAGGCGTTCGCTTGAGTTAAGCCTAGTTCGTTTTGTGTGGTCCGTTATATAGGGCAAGAAATGTTGTGTTTAGTTAAATCAGGTGATTTAGATTTTTCATAAACCAGGCTCGCGGAAACTCGCTATTGAATAATTGAAACTTGCACTCACTGTAAGTATCTCTTGGCCATTTTGCCGATACATCCGCTGAACCGAAACGAATCAGCATCAGCACTTGACAAAAAGTTACAGCGAGAGGAACTGACGTCCGCATCCCTATTGCTGATGAGCCAAGACGCTCTTGATAACTGTGTCTTATGTTTTTTCGGTTGCATATCAAAACAAAATGAAGCTAAGAATTGCAATCAATTATTTATGGTTTATGCTAGTAGTAGTAATAATGTATATCGTAGCCCACCCTTAAAATACTTTTTTGTCGTATTTTTCTGGTTTTTACTGTTTAAATACTTTTTTGTATATTTTTCCGTGAAATCCACCGTTCTCTCCTTCGGTTCACTCGTCCAGTCGTTCGTTTCTCTCACTTCTTCACTCATTCACCTCAGTCGTTCACTTTCAGTCATTCAGGTTCACTCGTTTAGTCGTTCGCTTCGCTCACTTCTTCACTTTTCACCTTCACTCCTTCATGGATCAACAGTAAAAACTAGAAAAAATATGAGAAGAAAGTATTTTAAGGGATCTGCTACGATATACATTATAATTCCACTGCAGTAAATTAATTCTTGCAATCATTTTTAGCTGCCAAGTTAGTTCTGTAGTTGAGTAGTGTGTCTCAGTGGAGCTAGGATGAACCTCCATTGCTTTGTGATAGCGTTTAATTTGGCATCCAGCAGATAATCTGCAACATAGTTGCTGTTTTGTAAATCTCACGGATGCTAGTAAATTCTTGAGTCCTTTCCTTAACCAAGGAATGAACATAATTTTATGTCTTTAAGCGAGTCTCGTTTCGGACAGCATGTCCTCCTTCGCATTTAACGAAGCCTCCGGCTCAGAATGTTTAATTTCTGCCGGAGCCTTTTGTTTCCTTCGCTTTGCAGCAGGCGGATTTGACGTGGCGTCTTTTGCCCTGGATTTTGTCCTGGTTTTCGGCATCTTTATCGAACGGGTCAGAATTCCAAGAAACGGAAAAACATATTGTAATTGTTACGTAAAATACGGATTTTTTGTAAATAAAACGATAATATATGCTTACTAACCTCGGTGAGTCGCGTCTGAGAGCGGTGTTTTTGTAGCAAACAAAAGTATTTCCCGCCGTGGCGCGCTATTTTGTTCCTGTTACATGTTACCTGTTAAGTTCCTATTGTTAGTGAAAGCTGATCGCTCTCTGGCATCGATCAAAACATAACTTGCTTGTAAGAGGTAAGAGGCCTCAAAAAATATATTTTCCTCTTTTTCTCGCAATGAAAATTTCGGCGAGTTGAGCGTACGTTTTAAACTACAAGTCGGCAGCCACTGAACCAATTTCGCTGAAATTTGGCAAAATTATTGTCAGATAAGTTTCCTACAAAACCGTGTCTGCGAATTGTAATTGCCCTTTTCATTTTGAAGTTACAGCATTTTCCCCACAGAGATTGCTTATTATTTGTCCACCCAAACTTCGTCTGCTCATAACAGAAACACTAACGCACTTATCAAAAAAACTGAGACACGGTTTTTTAGTCGTACGTGTCAAGAAGCGAATGACGTGTTAATCGTTTTCTTCCGTTTATTTTTGGCGGCGCGAACCTTACTTTAAGAACACATATACTTTTGCAAATATCTTATCATTTTCGGAATGTATTAAACTTGTGCCCTTTTTAGAGGAATAAGCCATAATCTGGAACTATTAAGCTTTCAGAAAATATACGGTTTATAGGGGTTTCTATTAAAACAACTAGCGCTAGAGCGATCTGCGCGCGGACGGTCCTGAAGGGTGGCTGATACCTTAAAACCTATCCCTTTCCTCATTGTAATGTAGTTTACAAGTAGTTTATTCAGCCATTACTACACAAGCACGTGCTTGAGTAAAAGTACTGCATGCAATAAATTACACGTGACGTAATCAATACGCGTGACATAGAAGAATCGTTACGTTACATACAATCATACATTAAGATTAGATACTGTTACATCTCCCCTCTTTTTAACAAAAAAAAAACAATGTCTAACGATAATATAAAGAATGATATGCATAACTTATGATAGTGTTTATGACTAATCTCCAACGGTAGTGTCCAACATAGTTCAAGTGTTCAAGTATTTTAAATGTCTAGTCTGTCTGAAGGTTTTGAATTGCGTCCAGATCTTGTTGTGTAGGCTTGTCCGTCCTTAGATGGGGTAGCTGAGTTATCTTGCGATGCTGTTGTCTCAGGAGTAGTTGGTGGTGGTTCATTAATGCTGTCGTCCTTTACCTCAAGTCTGGGCTTCAACTTTGATCGAGTGCGACGGTAGACACCTTCTGTTCGGTCGTTCTTTATGATGAAGGATCTTGGTTCCTTCGCAGGTCTGATAACTGTTCCTGGCTCCCATCTCTGAGTGTGGTGGTCATAGATGTTGATCGGTTGACCTGGTTGGAATGGTTGTAGTATCGGTCCAGCAGTCTTGTTGTAGTGGAATGCTTGTAGCTTTTGTCGCTGGTACAGCTCTTCCTTTGTCTTACTGGTAGCGTCGCTGACACGTACACGTTTGGACATTGGTAGAGTGGTCCTAAACTTACGGTTGTTCAGCAGCTCTGCTGGAGATTTTAAGTTGCTGCTGACAGGTGTCGTACGGTAGGATAGTAGTCCAAGATAAGGGTCTTCTCCTTCTTCATCACATTTCCTGAAGATGTTTTCTACTGTCTGAACCATGCGTTCTGCAGAGCCATTCGACTGGGGGTACATTGGGGAGCTGGTGACATGTTCTACTCCATAGGTCTGCGTGAAGTCGCGGAATTCCTGTGATGCATACTGAGGACCGTTGTCTGTGGTCTGCTGTTCTGGTATCCCATGTTCAGCGAAGATGCTTTTCAGGTGGTTGATGATGGCACGGGAAGTAGTGCTTGTGAGCTTCCTAACGATTGGAAACTTGCTGTACTTGTCAGATACCAGGAGGTATTGGTTCCCCTTGAACTCAAAGAGATCTGAGCTAAGTATCTGCCATGGGTAGCAGGGTGGTTCAGGCTGTAGGATTTGCTGCTTCTGTTGTTTTCTTTTATGTGCTTGGCAGGTGGCACAGTTTTGGACTAGGTTGGTGACATCTTTGGTGATGCCTGGCCAAAATACCGTTGATCTGGCTCGTAGAAGGCACTTCTCTTGTCCAAGATGTCCGTGGTGGATGGTGTTTAGAGTGTCATGTCTGAGCGTGGTAGGCATGACTATCCGCTCTTGCTTCAGGATGAGTCCGTCCTCAATGGTGAGTTCCTCGCGGAAGTTCCAGTAGTTTTGGAGTGCTTTAGGGCATTTCCCCCTAGTCGCAGGCCATCCTGGACACCTTTTGTCGCCTGTATGGGACTCATTGCCGCATCGGTAGCATAGTCGCTTGTCGTTTCTTTGGTTTCCGGCTTTGTTGTCTCTCTGGACTCTCTGTTTGGTGTTGGCGTTGCCTTTGGCTCTTCGTAGTGAGTTGACTTGTGTTGCATCCGCTTCGCTTGTCATTGATTGGAGCTGTAGCCTGGTAGCTTCGTGAGTGCGAGCGATTTCTCTGGCTTTCTTGAGTGTGAGGTCGTTTCCTTCGGCGATACATTTTTTTCTCACGATGTCAGAATCAACGCCGAACACGAGAGCGTCTCTCAGTAATTCGTCGTGGAGTTCGGGCAAATAGCCACTGTTTTGAATCAAAAGCTTAGCTTCTGTCAGGAAATCATCGAGGGGTCGTCCGTTTTGCCTCAAGTTTCGGAGATAGAAGCGGTTAAGTATGTGGTTGGACTGGGGTTTCACATGCTCTTCGAATCGCGTCCAGTATTCGTCGAGTTTGTTTTGTTCCTCACTGCTCAAGTTCCACGTGTTGAACAAGTCTAGACCGTAGTCGCCGGTCCACAGAAGGACATATCGACATCTCTGCTCGTTGGTTCGTGCCTTGAGTGGTCCATCGAACAGAAGTTCGCATTTCTGTCGGAAACGCTTGAATCTCTGAGGTAAATCTGGTCCCGGAGCCCAGTCGATTTTCGGATTCGAAACCTATTAAATCGCTCATTTCGTTCGTGAGTTCTTGTCTTGAGTCTTGATGGGTTTTCTGACCTTTTAGTCGGTGATCCCACTTCTGACAACCATGTAAACAGACTCGTACTTCAACTCAAGTAGTTTATTCAGCCATTACTACAAAAGCACGGCTCGAGTAAAAGTACTGCATGCAATAAACTACACGTGACGTACGTTACATATAATCATACAAGATTAGATACTGTTACACCCGTACAGTTCGTAACAATCGTTTAACAAACATTAATAACAATACTTCAAAGATAAAACCAATTTCAAGAACAAAAATGTACGAATTTCATTTTGCAAAACATTTAGAAACGAAAAACGCAACATCAAGTTGCTGGTGTTTCTTTATTTCAATCGTGGAAATTAATAAGCGGTTGTTAAGGGTTTTTATGGACACCCTGTGTCGACTATGGGAGTAAAAAGGCCATTTGGAAAGTTGGTCTCATCTGCGCAATCGGCACTCTGGGCTAGAGTTTGAATTGTAGTAATTGACAAATGAAATAGTATAGGTTTCTTTTCTGTGATTAACAAGTTTAAAAAGTAAAGAGCCGATTACAACAAATCATCACGTTGTTACGATGTTTTAAGATTACGGAGCTTAAGCAATCACTACGGCAACACCAAGGAAAATGTCACCTGCAAAAAATATCTCGCCTTCCTTTAAACCTGCTTTGCAAATATTCCAAAGTATTTAATTTGTCTCATATCACTGAATTATCCAGGAGTCGAATTCGAAGAGACGGCTAGCTTTTAAGTTCAAATAGAGAAAGGAACATTAATCGTTGTCTGGTCATGCTGGATGACATGTATGATTAATGTGGATGATTATTGTGGTTTGTGCCCCTATGCACGTTCGTGCAAGTGTCCGCGAGTATAACCCACATAACCAGCGTCACACAGCTCACATTGTACCTGGTTGCATTTGAAGATAAAACATGGAAATAAGGTCGGCGAAATTTTGTTATTTCGTTGGGACAGTGTCCCTTTAAAGTACAGTCCAGAGTCCAGCCCAAGTTGCGGTCCCACCTTTCCTACTGACCGAGTGAAAGATCGACAACGGACAAAATGAATTTATTGTCACTGCTCCAGGCGCTTTATCAAGGAAGTGTGAAAATTACCTTTAAATTACTAGTTATCTTGCCACAAGGAAGTTTATATTTAAGCTTTTAGGGAGAGCACTATATTTTAAACGGACTTGATGATCTCTGATAATAGACCACATCGTGAAAGACGCAATGCACAGATGAGCAGTCATGGATGCATATCGTCTGTTCAAACAACAGTGCCAGCGATAAATGAAAACCATATTCAAACGTCTACTGATTTTTCAAGCAACAAATACTCGCGGAAAGTTTTTGACCCATTCTTCAACTTACACAGTATTGTAATGTACACGGACGTTCGTTTGAGCTAAGCCTAGTTAGTTTTGCGTGATTCGTTATATAGAGCAATAAATGTTGTGTTCAGGTGATTCAGATTATTTATAAACCAGTCTCGCGAAAACTTGCTATTGAATAATTGAAGCTTGCACTCGCCGTAAGGGACTGTGCAATAATTATCAGGGGGGGGGGGGGGGGGTTGGGCTTCAAGTAGGAAAATATTAGGTAATACCCCCCCTTCTAAAGGACTGAATTTCGTTATTACCCCCCCTGATCAGTCAGAAATTTTGTATGACCACCCTCCCCCCCTTCACACTTCTTTTATATACAAATACCCAGCATTTTCTTAATAAACACCCATCTGTTATTGCTACGAGGTAATGTTTGTTCCAGACGTGGATATACAGCAATACCACATGTTTACTTGTTGGACATGCGTATCTGGAACAAACATGACCTCGAAGCAGTGTTCAACAAAGCCATCCGATTCCACTTCTGAATCACTTCATTGCGAATCCGAGTTGCTTGCACTGGAACTCATTTCCTCGTTAACGTTCTCTTGGGTTTCTCGTGGGATGCAAGAATGATCACCACGAGCGTACTGGAGAATTCGTGCAACCAGTGCCACTTTACCTTCACTGATCTTAAGAACATGCTGGTTGAGGTACATCTTCAATCTGTTGCAATACGATTATCTACATTGAAGTGAAATTATGATTTTGGTGCAATTTTGTCTGCACTGGTTCAAATTTATTTTGAACCAGTGCAAAATACTTGAACTGAAGCAAAGTATTTTCACCACAGCAAAAATATCGTACTGCAACAGATTGAAATTGCAGTTCAGCCATAGAACAGATCATCAAGCCTTTCAGTGAGAACTACAAACACTTAAAATAAAATGACAAGCCCATCCTCCTCTTGAGTGACTTATTTTACTTTGAGCCCCCCCCCCCCCCCCCCCCTATCATTGCTTTGATTTTACTTTATGCCCCCCTCCCCCCACTCTGGTTTTCCAACCTCCCCTCCCCGATAATTATTGCACAGTCCCTAAGTATCTCTTGGCCACTTTGCCGATACATCCGCTGAACCGCAACGTATCAGCATCAGCACTTGGCAAAAGGTCACAGCTAGAGGAACTGACTTTCACATCCCTATTGCTGATGAGCCAAGGCGCTCGTCGTAGCAGCTTGACGATAAATGTTTCTAATGTTGTTTCGGTTGCATATCAAAACAAAATGAAGTAGTGCAATAAATTATTTATGGTTTATGCATCAATGCTTTTCAATTGGTGTTGTGCTTTAGCATTGTCTCCTGCATTAAATAGTTGACTAAAGACAGAGAAAATTATGGAAGAAACTGAAAACGTAAATGAAGCGTTAATTAGAAACACGACGGATGTGAAATGTTGAAAACTGTTGTTTAAAATGGGTGCCTTTAAAAGCAGAAAAACTTTTTTGTGTTTTACTCCTGTGATTTGGAATCAAACGACTGCTTTTAAAATCCAATTTACGCAGTTTACTTTCTGTTTACATTTAAGGAAAGCAGAATTGTATAAATTTGTGCATTCAAACTCGCTTCTGCTATTGTCTATCGTGTGGCGATGAAATTGTCATATTTTGCATCAGACAGATCGAAACTAATCATTAAAAGGGTAATACTGACGAAAATAAAATGAATGATTCAGAGTGAAAATTAGGTTGGATTATTATTAGAATGATATTTTATGGTGAGTGAAAATCATCCAGAACGCGTAATGTAAATTTTTAAAATTTTAAGGTGGCTAAGAAGGTTAAGAAAGCTAACGGCATGTAATGTGACGTCATACCATTCGACTGGACAATTTTTCTGTCTGAAGCATGCGTATTAGTTTTAATGGTTTGCATAAATTTGAGTCCGTTTATTCATTACGAAGATATCGTGATCGTGCCAGAACTGGCGTGAATATACCAAGCAATAGTTCAGATAGTAGGACAGCAAAGGTTAGCATAAAAAATTACGACTTTACTTTGGTTACTTGGATATCAAAGTAAATTCGAACAAAGAAATACTGACGCTGCTAAGTCGCTACAAAAACTGAAAATCATTCCTTAGATCACGTAATACGTATCTAAATAATCTTGAGAATCTATAAAAAATCTACAAAAATCCTCAAGGTAAAAATGATAAGACTTGCACTTACGAATTTGCAGTATTCAAAAGCTCAGAAAACTGTCCCTGTGCAAGCAGAAAGTTCACCATGTTGATTTGCTTACGAATGGCCTGTACATTGTGTGCATGTAGCTCTACAGTTCTTAGCATTGTGAGTTCTACAACATATCCCTGATATGCTTCGCGCTTTACAGTGCCAAGCTAAAGCACAAACAAAAAAAGCTCTCCTTATAACGCATTTACTAACAATATGGCATATACTAGATCATTCCAATTAATGTTCTCACTTGCAAGCTGAAAGTATAATCTCTGTAGGTATGTTCCTCAAAACACCGTTAAATATACATCTTATTGGTTCATCTGGAATCGGTGTCTACCTTGTGTTTATTGGGTTGCAATGTATCTGTCAAAATTAAGCAGCATCATCCACAGGTACGTATCCTCCGTCGGTGCCAGAAGGCAGCAAGTGCCTTCTTTCTTCATCGCTACCGTTATCATCGTCTCTTTCACTACCATCTCCCCATTCACAATTTCCGACACATGAGTACTTATTGACATTGCGAAGGACGTCACCCTTGCATATAAGAAGGAACAAAATGGAACAGAGCAAACTGACCAGGACACATGTGTTGACGATCATGACAACCCAAACAAAAACGCCCGCATTTACGCTGTCCAAAGATGAAAATCTCAACACCATAAATGACATGGCCAACACGAGCAGCACAACAGGCTCGAAGACATTGTCACTGAGGACGTCTTTAAGGACAAGCTTCCTGTGTTGTCTTTGTTGGTTCGATTCCAATCTGCTCTTTGGGAGTTGCTCGTACGGTCGCAAAATCAAGTGAACAATCGCCGACAACATAAGTACAAGCCAAACAACAAACGTCTGCAAAGATGACGACGATGGAATCATGGACAAAGCAATGGCGAGAATCAGGCGACGAACAAGCATGACAATTTCGAAGAAAGGCTGATACTTTGGTTTGTACGGTAAATACACTGGTCCAAGCCAGACATCAAGTTTTTCGCGATCTTCAAAACTCATAGAACTTCTCTGTGGAAAGAAACGGAACATCAGAGAGATAACCATCACTGGAAAGCCAACCACATGCACCACAACGGAGACAATTCCAAGCGCTGTCAGTTTGTGGTAGGTCTGAGATTTACATTCTATCCAAGGATAGTTTGGCATGTAATACACATCCCGATCATTGTAACATGGGCGTAGAATGGAAAGCGTCTGCTTGACAATGGGAACGTAGCTGAAGCTAAGGCAGAAGAACGCGCTCTGACGACATTTGAAGTGAACATTTTCTATGCGTCTTTCGTTTGGACGAAACGTGTGGTAAGTCAGCATGATGATGAAATACAGGCCCACCGTTGTCAAGCACATCACTGGCAGAAGAAGCAGAAAGGCAAACCTGCCGACAGGAGTAAACAACGAAGGCAAATCGCAAGAAAGAGAGGGAAAATACAGGTTCCAGTAGCTGCTGATGTAGTTTTGAGCAGCAACGACATTTTGAGGCCAAACGTTAACACTTGATACCATGAAATCAATGGTTTTGATGTAAAACAACGCGATGCTGATAAGAGAGCGAGCAGCTTTTCCTCTACTGGTCATACATAAAACAAAAACAACCAGGTTTAATTTAGAAACCCACGCGGGTAATAATTCCAAGAGCATCATGATTAACATCAAGAGAAAATGAACAGAAGTAACAGCAAACCATTTCGTAGGACGCAGATTGAA
>JAJGOT010000304.1:997500-1054384 GCA_022457155.1 Cladopsammia gracilis
AAGTGTAAGTACTGGAAATTACTAGAAACTGTTGCGAGCCACCTTAAGTTGTTTATCAAAACAGATCAAGTTCCACACATTTCTGCATGGTTAGTCCAACAACGATCGGTGATTTTTCGTGATAAAAAACACCGAAAGCATTTTGGCTATCCATAATTTTGAGTAATGATGAGTTTTTAAAATCACACCTTAGGCTACGTCCTCGAGTCTTCAAAAAGGCCGCGCTCATTCACATCTTTTATTCCAACAAGAATTTGCGAATATTAAAGACGGGCTTTAGGATCACTAAAAATCAATTCAACTTCTAGACTGTGAGCGTAAACCGATCTGGTCACGTCTGCAACATTGCACTACACTAAGTCATGCTATGAGAATGTAAAAACATAATCCTCATGCAGTGTGAAGCTCTATCGCGGCTTGAAGACGGGTTTCGTTTAATGGAAAGCTAACAAGCCAAACAACTCTAGCTACAAAAAATGAACATTGAATTGTAAAAGCGATCTTGACAAATATAGACCGTGGTTCATTGTTATTTCAACGCCAAATGGACATCAGATTGATAAAGCGACATTGACAAATATCAACTGCGGTTCTTTATTATTTGAAAGAATTGACCATTTGCCTTTTAAAACTCTCTCTCCGACCAGAAGAACAAGCAACAGGGAATATACTGTCGATCCCATTAACGTTGTTCAAGAAAAAAGAAGTTTACAAGTTAACAAAACAATTAAATATTCAATTTCCTCGCAAGCGACCTTGAATTTGCATAATAACACGTAATAATAACACGGCGAAAAGTCGTTGATATTCAAAGATGCCTCGTCCTTTTTCCGACGATTTGAGATGGAGAATAATATATCAACACTTGTTTTATGCAAAAACGTACCAGGAGATAGCTACTAATCTCTTTGTGAGTCCAATGACAGTTAAACGCACTTGTATATAATATAGCCAATTTGACATTTTTTCATAAGCTTATCCGCCAAATCTGGCAGAATGTGAGCTAGTTTCGAACGGAATTCTTCGACGCTTTTCAGAACTGGGAAATTAGTTATTATTCTTGTTAGGTAACTACTTTTTTTTTCATCCACAACGCGTACTTCTAAACAGTTTAAAAACTGTTTTGAACTTCCCGCCGTGGCCATTTTCTACACATGTGTTCAGCTGCACGTTCCAATGGAATAATTCAGTTTCCACACGCGCGTAATTTGAATGTTAATGAGGCACGTGACTTTTGTTAACTTGTAAACGTCTTTTTTTCTTGAACAACGTTAATGGGATCGACTGTAATAATGCTGTATTACCTGTGACGTTGTCACGCTAACGATATTTTTTATCCTTGTGTTACTTTTGTAATACCGGTATTTCCTCTATGTGCGGAATGCGTGTTGTTTCCCTTTAAGTACACTTCAAAATCCTACTCTTTTAATCTCAATTATCTCACCACATCAGATAAGAAAGTCATTGTCAATTTTACTTTTCTGTTCGCCTTATCCTCGGAGTCACACATCAGATGCAAGTTTTCGATCGGTCCATTCTCATTATTGTATTTTTCTCATGTTCATAAATATGTTTCCACCTCATTGAACCAAATTTGTAATTTTTATTTTGTGTAATAGTTTTCAGATTGAAGCACATACAACAATAAAATATTATGCAAAATCATTCCACTGCGTGGTTCTTTTTTCGTTGAGCAGACATCTATAAGGTTAAATCACAAAGGGAAATCAATTACACATTTTGAATTGCAATATTCTGAAATATGACTTGCACGCAGGGTTGTGTCTCATACCAAATGTAAATGTAAATTCGCATTTCACAAGCAAGCAAATTACATATTTACAATCCCATCAACTCCTCTTCTCCTTTTTTATTCAACTATCTATACACTAATCCAATTCATGCATGAACTTAAATGTCAACTGTTATGACGTCACTAACACTTAGCCGCAGGCTACAAACTACTTGAAAACTACTTGAAACACTTTTTCTTACGGAGGAACACAACCGCCGAATTTATAAGTCGGGCGGGCTTCGCTTACAGCCAAGCAGTCCAACTAATTAATTAAACTTACCAATAGCCAATCACAGTTCGTAGCGTGGGTTCATTTACGGTTCTATAAGTGTCTAACAGTAAAAGACCCAACAATTAAACGCGTCTGACCTGCACATTGTTTACCTACCGTTCATAGCATTATGACTTTTTCAACATGTCCTCGATATGCGTTTCGCTTTATAATGCAAAAAGAGAAAAATTCCCATTGTAACGCATTTACTAATAATATGGCATAATTATACTAGGTCATTGCAATCAATGTTTTCACGTGCAAGCTGAGGGTATAATCTCTGTACGTACGTTCCTCGAACCAACGCTTAATATACATCTTATTGGTTCATATGGAATTGGTGTCTACCTTGTGTTTATTGGTTTGCATTTATCTGTCAAGATTAAGCATCACCATCCACACGTACGTATCCTCGTTCGGTGCCAAAAGGCAGCAAGTGCCTTCTTTCTTCATCGCTATCATATCTTTCACTATCATCTCCACGTTCACAATTTCCAACACCTAAGTTGTCATTGACATTGCCAAGGACCTCACTTTTGCATACAAGAAGGAACAAAATGGAACCCACTAAACTGACCAGGACACATGTGTTGACGATCATTACAACCCAAACAAAAACGCCAGCGTTAACCCTGTCCAAAGCTGAAAATCTCAACACCATAAATGACATGGCCAACACGAGTAGCACAACAGGCTCGAAGACATTCTCACTGAGGACGTCTTTAAGGACAAGCTTCCTGTGTTGTCCATGTTGGTTCGATTCCACACTCCTCTTTGGGCGTTTCTCGTACGGCCGCAAAATTAAGTGAATTATCGCTGACAGCATAAGTACAAGCCAAACGACAAACGTCTGCAAAGATGACGACGATGGAATCATGGACAAGGCAATGGCGAGAATCAGGCGACGAACAAGCATGACAATTTCGAAGAAAGGCTGGTACTTTGGTTTGTAGGGTAAATACACTGGTCCAAGCCACACATCAAGCTTTTCGCGATCTTCAGGACTCATGGAACTTCTCTTTGGAAAAAAACTGAACATCAGAGAGATGACCATCACTGGAAAGCCAACCACATATACCACAACGGAGACAATTCCCAGCGCTGTCAGTTTATGGTAGGTATGAGACGTGCATTCTATCCAAGGAGAGTTTGGCATGTAATGTACATCCCGATCATTGTAACATGGGCGTAGAATGGAAAGTGTCTGCTTGACAATGGGAAAGTAGCTGAAGCTAAGGCAGAAGAACGCGCTCTGGCGACATTTGAAGTGAACATTTTCCATGCGTCTTTCGTTTGGACGAAACGTGTGGTAAGTCAGCGTAATGATGAAATACAGGCCCACCATTGTCAAGCACACCACTGGAAGAAGAAGCAGAAAGGCAAACCTGCCGACAGGAGTAAACAACGAAGGCAAATCGCAAGAAAGGGAGGGAAAGTATAGGTTCCAGTAGCTGCTCAAGTAGTTTTGAGCTGCAATGATATTTCGAGGCCAAACGTTAACACTTGATACCATGAAATCCATGGTTTGGATGTAAAACAACGCGATGCTGATAAGAGAGCGAGCAGCTTTTCCTCTACTGGTCATACATAAAACAAAAACAACCAGGTTTAATTTAAAAACCCACGCGGGTAATAATTCCAAGAGCATCATGATTAACATCAAAAGAAAATGAACAGAAGTAACAGCAAACCATTTCGCAGGACGCAGATTGAAATAAAAATATGACCAGAGCAAAGCAAGGAAGGAAACCGCAAAGATAGGAATAATAATGTAGTAGTACATTAAATCGCCTTTTTTACATAGGAAACACAGCCCGCCAAGTTTGTAAAATCCATCTTGACAGCGAGAACAGAATCTGTCCGTGTTTCCTGGATGGCAGATGCAGGAATGATTACATTTTGTTGTCAGAGATGAAACTGGAGGTCTGAGAGGGATTTGATGAGCGTCCTTTGGTGATGTGACCAGTCTACAGGTGCAGGAGTCTGATGGATTGCACGCAGATGGTACGGGACACTTGACAAGGTGTGTGGCATTGTTAGGATCAGGTGATGGCCAGTAACCACTACTGATCTCCATGACGTTGGGGCGAAGCTCGTCTAGTGTACTGAATGCTCGTCGAGGACACGTGCCACCACCCATGCATCTTTTACACAATCCTTTGTCTCCATAAAAATCTGCATCGCAGACGCAATATTTGTACTCGTAAAATGTCGGATCTAAGCGAATACGACCATTGTTAAATGTGAGTCGTCCTTCAGGACAGGTAAAGTTGTTTGCTTTAGGTGGTGTGATCATCTTTGAAAAGTCAGGAAAAAAGACATTGCTTGTTGCTACATTTCCTTCACGTATAAAATAATTTCCAGAAATATCCAAATATTGGAGAGAAATGAGGTTTTGTATTCCAACTGGAAGGCTTCCCGTCAAATTATTTGAGGAGATATCCAAAGATGTTAAATAGGAAAAGTCTGCGATGAAATCAGGTAAAGGTCCAAAAAAGTTATTGCCGCGCAAATCGCAAGTTGACAGTCTTTCCATGTAAAACAAGTTCGCAGGTACACGACTTTTGATGTCGCAAAAGCTCACATTCAAAATTGATGGGCTGTCATACAGATAGTCTATTAGTTTGTTAAAAAGTCCTATGAAGCTTGTAAAATCAATTGACAAATTTCTATTTCCCGCCAAAGAGACGTATGACTTTCCAGTTGCACTAACATTATCGTCTAGCCATGGCTTTCCTAGGTTAATGGAAGAAAACTGGTTCTGCGAGACATCGATCATGCGCATGTTTTGCAAAAGAAGCAAATCACCTGGGATATTCCCGCTCAGTCGATTGTTGGCGACATTAAATACACTGAGGTGCCTGTTATTTAGAAATGTTTCCGGAAGTGTACCGGAAATGTTGTTTCCAGGCAAAACAAGATACAAAAATCTTCCCGGCAACTCACGAGGCATTTCTCCGGTTAGTTGAATCCCAGATACATACAGTTGATTTAACGAAGGAAGCGCCATTAAATCACTCAAGTTTCCATGCATCATGCCAGGGGTATTTCTTAAGTCGACATACCAAAGTTTTTTTAATCGTGAAATGCTTCTAGGTATTTCGCCAGTTAGGTTATTTCCGCCAAGACCCAGTAATCGTAGCTCCGTCATATTTCCCATGTCTTTAGGTAAGCGACCAGAGATGCCGTCACCATCCATAGGAGAGGCCATGAAGTTCTGCAGCCTACTTAGTTTTGCGATGGCTTCAGGAATATCTCCAGCAATAGAGGAAGCAGTGAACACAACGGCCAGCAGTTTGGTCATATTTCCAAACAAGAAGTCGTCAATACGTCCACGTAGACTTGGATTCCCTGGTGTGCATAACGAAAATAAGTTTCGGATCTTCCAAATACCAGAAGGAAGGGAGCCGTTTAAGTTGTTGTAAGCGAATGCGATTGTTTTGATGTATGTTGTATTATCGTGACAGGTGATACCATACCAGGAACAATGCGCTGTGCTATTGGTTGAATTGTTAACGTTCCATCCACGTCTCTCGAACCATTGTGGTCCATTCGTAGAGGCATATATCTCTAGCAAAACCACTCGTTCCTGCTCTGGTGTAAAAGAAGTGTCCAAAGTGAAAGGAGGAAACTCTCTGATCCGTTTAAGACAATCATGACCTTCATTAAGCAGAAACAGATTGTAGTCTGCAACAAACATTACTGAATTTTATTAAAAATGTGGTTGTTGTTCATCGTGGTATGTAAGATAGGTGAACGCTTGTTCGTTTGTCTCACTATGAAGTCATCCTAATAACATCAACAGAAATAGTGGAATCGAAATTCCTGAAGCGTGGATGCCCAAAATCAAGAAGCACAACAGTCGATCGATAACAAATCAGACCTGTGACTGAGGGAACAACATCTATTCGGAATAATAATGAGGATCGAAATGCACCAATAGCAACAATCCAACGTGGATTACATAAAGCGACACGTAACCAATCGACCTCATCGCGTGATGAAGACTAGTAGTAACAGCAGTCGAAACGTTGCGATCAACATCTCAGTGACTCCATCGTGAGACAAACATTAATAATCAGCATTTTAACAAACTGTTGAAACATACAATCGTCCGTGTTGTATCAGATATACAACCACACGTAAACAACACGATCGCTCATGTTGTAAGTCCAGTCCAGTTTTGTAAGTCCAGTCCAGTTTTATAAGTCAGTCCAGTTTTGTAAGTCCAGTCCAGAGTCCAGTCTGTGGTGTACTGTAACCTTCCTGCTGGCCGTATGAAAGGCCGAACAGAGACCATATGAATTTAAGATTACCGCTTTATGAAACTATGGTAATTAGCTTCAAACTACGCAGTTAACTTGCTACAAGGAAGTTTATGCTTATATATAAGCTTTTGGAGAAAGCACTCCATTTTTAACGAATTTGTTGATTGCAAAGAATAGACGACGCAAATTTCCCTTTCGTAAACGGTCACTGCCATTTTAGCGACACTAAGGTTCACCCTATTCCGGAATAAGAATATATTCCGAATTATTCCAGAATAGCCATTCCGTTCGTACAGTGTAGGTCAATAAAATGATTATTCCGTTTCTGGAATAATTGTCTCTTCCAGACTCCAGAAGTATCCTTTTTTGAATAACAACTCATTTTTTTCGCACATGGTCGCCGGCGGCAGCCATTTTGTTTGGCCGCGAGGCGAGGACGAAGTGACGTCATTATTCTGGATTATTCCAAGCATTCTGCTCCCTCCATGTATTCTGGACTCAATCGAACGGGCATTAGGGGTTATTTCGTTCATTCTCATTCCGGAATAAGTTCAATCAAACGCACCCTTTGAACAATTTTCACCAATTATCGAATTTTTTTAATACCAGAAAAAGAAAACGTCCAATTAATAACCTAGAATCGAACCAGGAACCTCTTTCATGCTAACATCCCTCCTTCACCACTAGAACACTGAGTTTATCGGGCAAATCCAAGTAAAATTTAATTATAAAGGGTGCTTTTCCTAGTGATACATCTATAGTCGGGTGACCCTATCCCTAAATCTAACCTAATCGTGGATCTAGCTTAGTTCTAATAATCGCTTTACCTAGGCTCTATTTTATCTAATAACGATAGCCTACTTTCGTCCTAATCCAGACATAAACTAGAGAGAAATGGCATCGACCATTACAAAAGCTTTGCTTACTATTTGAATGTTAATTAATGATGGCATCAACCGTTAACGAAAGGGAAATCGTAAACGACACAGAGCATGTTTCTCCAGCTTTTTTCAGCTGGGTAATGATGAATGCAAATCTTCTGTTCAAACAGCATTGCCAGCGATAAATGAAAACCGTAACAACGTAAAACTTAAATTAAATTAATCAGTATTTATTTTTGCCCAATCTCAACAAGTTTACAGGATTTTACATTTGATCAGTACACATATTATTGAGCACTCGCTCAGATAGATTCGGAAGCCTTGTAAGGCTATCGAGGTTACTGAATACAGCGGGGCCTGTTTGTGGAACAACTTGCCCCAAGATTTAAAAAGCGTTTGTTCTATTGGGCAGTTTAAACGGGGTATTAAAAAAGTATCTGAGATATCGGATTCCCACACGGCAATCATGTAAAGCAGTTGTACAAGTTTTAATTTTTAATTATTAACTTAACTGATGATTCTCCGTGTTTAAATAAAGATTTACATTACATGATCTTTCAAGCAACTTACTCGCGGAAATTTTTGACATATATTCTTCAAGTTCGGGTAACTTAACTTGCAAAGTATTATCATGTACACGGACGTCCGTTTGAGTTAAGTCTAGTTCGTTTTGTGTGCCGGTCCGTTATATAGAGCAAGAAATGTTGTGTTAAGTTAAATCAGGTGATTCAGATCATTGATGAACTAGTCATGACCATGCGAAAACTTGCTATTGAATAAATTAATTGAAACTTGTACTCACCGTAAGTATCTCTTGGCCACTGTACCAATGCATCCGCTGAACCACAACGTATCAGCATCAGCACTTGGCAAAAAGTTACAGCTAGAGGAGCTGACTTCCACATCCCTATCGCCGATGAGCCAAGATGCTCGTCATTGCAGCTTGACGATTATTTTTTTTTCTAACGTGGTTTCGATTGCTGATCAAAACAAAATGAAGTAGTGCAATAAATTATTTATGGTTTATGCATCAATACTGTCCAATTTGCGTTGTGCCTTAGCATTGTCTCCTGCATTTTTAAGGCCCGTTTACACAGGCGATTTTTCGTGCAATTTTTGTCGCACCTGTCGATGCAAATTTTGTCGCTCTCAAGTTGTTTCTTCTAATCGTATGTGTAAACAGGCGGCGATTTCAGTGCGATTTGGGCGCGATTTGTCGCGCGATGTCGCGGGGGTTCAGCACCCAAGGTACTTACCAGATTGTTATGTCGACATCCACACTGTGCTTTACTAAACTTTTCTCACAATGGGGGGGGGGGGAGGTCACAAGTACCCCAGGATCCCCCCCCCCCCCCCAGCTACGTCCCTGTGCGCTGACGTGTTTCGTTTAGCTTAGATCAAAACTACCTCGTGAGGTAGTTTCGATCATGCTCAGAGTAAACATGTTTCGATCATGATTCGCGCAATGCGCCGCCTGATGTGAACATTTTTCACAGTGAATCATGTTTCATTCGTGATCAGACTAAACATGTTTCGCCCTAGTGTGAACACAGCATGAGTATACCTTATTACAGGGAAAAAAAATCGCGTTAATCCATAAAGTCGCGTTGATTTCTAGGAGCGATATTTCCGCGACATTAATTTTTTTATCATTTTGCCCCAAATTCCGAATCATGTCATTATAGCTATACCCACTTAATGAACAGTTTTCTTCTTTTAGCATGAATATTATACAATTTTTGCCATAATTCTAATTTATTCGGGCCCCCAGAATGGTCTTTCAGCGCATGGTTGACTGTCCGTCCCGACAAATATCGTTGGAATATTAACATACTTTTCCTCGATAGCATACGAGACCTCCACACTCGCGTTAGCTTTCTTTATTTGGTAATTAAACCTTTATTTTCGCCTTAATTCCCTATATTCTAGAATGTTTTCTCCTTCAATTCGCGTTAATTAAGTCATGTTAATTACAAATAAGTTAATAACCACAACCGTTAAAGGTTCTGCAGTCCCTAACTGCGCATGCAATGTTTGTGAGACTCACACGATGGAATGTAAGTAAACCTTCCACTTAGCTTCACTGCAGAAAACATCCCTTAAATGTGCTGCTGGCGATGTTAATCTTTAATTGTTCCAACACACCTTTTTTGGAACTCATCGACAGAAGAAAAGCAGCTTACTTTCGCAAGCTTTCCCATCCATAATGGCGGACATTCAGTTTCTGATAAAACTTGAAATTTGCGTCATGTGAGTAGTCACAGAATGTAACGTATCGTCAAAATTTTAAAACAAAACACATAAACAAAGTCCAAACATTTTGCGCATTCGGGACTGCAGACTCTCGGGACATTCGGGACATTCGGGACTCTTGTTGAAACACAAAGAAACACCTGTTTGAAACAGTTTTCTGATGTTGACAGTAGCTATTGGAAATGCTTTCTAAATTATTATCTCAAAGACGTCGGAGGCCCTTGTCATTTACAATTCCATTATGACACAGCATCCTTACTAAAACTATACCTAAATTCTACAAGGAATGCCTCAACGAATGGGAAACCTACCGACGGAAGCAACTAGGTCTCCTCACTGTCGGACGTTCTCCATCAAATAATTTGGAACAACCAATTCTTCAACTGTTAATTATAAGGTGTTTCAGTGAATCAATGCCAGTGGAACGTTTAGATAAAATGTGTCACATCAGTTTGTATGCGTGGTGAACTTTTGAAAAACATCCATCGAGCCGTTCCTCGTATTTGCAAAAGTGATTGAAATAAAAAAAAAATGTTTCTGCCAAGTTACAAAGTTAAAGTTGCATTGACGTTACAATAAATTTAAAAATTTTAAATGTAATCAACACTTGCAACTGAATATGATCTATCATCGATCGAAACATGTCTTGCAAAATCAAAATTCTTGTTCATTTTTTAGTATTCCAATTTTGTTCGCACAAGATTGCATTATCAGTCGTGATTACAGTGCAATCGAAACTTGCTCTCGCCAAGCCTGACTATCGGCAAACCGAGTCTGTACTCACCGTAAGCATCGCGTGGCCACCGTACCAATGCATCCACTGAAGTGACTGAACCACCAGCTCGAATAACTAACCCCAGTGTTTGGCAAAAGGCTACACTTAGAAGAACTGACTTTCATATCCCTCTAGCTGACGAGCCCATGGCAGTTTTATAATTACAGATTGTAACGCTGTCGCCTGTCCAAAATGTTTCAGGAGTGTGGTAGTGATGTTTACTGTTTATTGTCCTTGATTATTGTTATTTAGATTTGCCACCCACGGAACAAAAGAACCCTTTGATTTAAAAGCCTCTCGTTGGCATAATACATCATGGTATCGATACCCCCTTAGTGCGCTGGAGGGGGACGGGGGGTGGGGGGGGGGGGGGGGGGTGGAGGTACTCTTTTATATTAAGCTATATAGGTATGTGCGATACCAAAGGGTATGGTTTTTGAGCCGGTATAGTCTGAAATGGGTAAGGTTTGCACATTCTGGTCTCGATGTGTTTACACAAACAGAAGCAGTTCATAGGTATGTCTGACATTGTGTATCACATTTCGTATCCGGTCAGGCATGAAATGACATATTTAGCCGGAACGCGTTTCAAGAAGCGCGCCGCACACCCCACTCGCGTGAATTAAGGCATGGCTCCTCGTGTAATATTGGGTTTTCATAATTTTTTCTAGCTTTATTCAGCGACCCCTAATATTTGATCTTATAATCATGCACTAAGAAACAAAACCATTTTTTGATGATACCCTGTGTCTGTTGGGGTCACATGACCAGCCACGCCCTAAATTATGCAAAATTTGGAATTTTCAGATTACGGCATGGAAATTAAATTAAAATCTCCCGTTTTTCCTTCCTTAGTCTTCAATTTACAGAGTGATACGTCCAATTAAACGGAGAATTTCGAAAACTGTTATTGCTGCTTAATTATTCATTGTTTTCCTCTAGTCCCAGTCCCTCTCTAAAATTAAAACGTTATAGTTTACAGAAAACAAATAACTTTGGAAAACCCCGATTAGTTCCATAAACCCTGTGCTAATAGTCATTGATAGAAAACAAATTAAGTAGAAAAATATTTTTCCAAAATCTCGTAAATTTTGATCGAAAAAAATTGCTAAAAATTGGGCGTGGCAAGTCATGTGACGTAGCAAGTCGATTCATGTAAGCGAAAACATTTTTTTCAATAATTAAAAACCTCTTAGAAAATTTAAAGTCAATAAGTCAAATATGTTTTAAAATAAACCACCCCCCTTTAAATCGAACGAGACTCATTCCTTAATTCACCCGAGCACCAAAACTTTCGGGGAATACCTCCCCCATCCTTTGACATAACGCGAAACTGATTGCTGTACATGTAAATAAACGGTACAGCAGTACATGTTGACCGCTTGATTAGCGTAAGTAGGCCGTGGTATTGTCTCGTATCAGCGTACATTTGGTTTCAGACTGATTACAATATACATCAGTATATAATCAAACGAAACTGAATTTAAAAAAAACTAGGTGAATGAGGAATGACAATGAAGAACTGTGGCCTTTAAGGAATGAAAACCCTAAGTCCTATCAGTTTATAACACTGCTTTTTTAATTGTATTGGTCGCAGTTTCTAGCGAAAAGTAGTTTTCGCGGTTGTCATAATTCTGTGGTAACCTATTGTAGCATGACGTAATGGAAATTTGATTTTGATTTTGATTTAAGCTAATCACGAGGCAGGTTGATTAATTACAGTTAATAATTACAGTTATATATTACAGTTATATATATATATATATATATATATATATATATATATATATATATATATATATATATATATATATATTTGGGTACAATATATATATATATTTTTGGGTACAAAAATCACGATAAAAATGCCCAGCAAATTTAAAGTTTCTGTCTATATCGTCCTATTTATATATACATGTTTTTAACAACTGTTCACCGAAGTGGAGGTGGGTAGTGGTGGATATTTACCGAGTATATACTGAAACAGTGAGATAATATAACGAAAATGATGCTTTTAAACTCATTTATTCCTGTCAACGATTACAATTTTCGCGCGCAAATTGCTGGGAGATGAATAGCACTTGCTATTCCGAGTTTCAGTAGCCAATCAGAGCGCGCCAACAATGCTATCAACTGTTTCAGTATATACTAAATATAGATATTCAAACAAGATTTGGCAGTTTAGCGATCGCTAGCAGTTTTGCTTTTGAACGATTTTTGTATGTTTAACTACATTGCAAATAAGTTTCAGTTAAATTTAGCGGTATTGCTTGAATTAGCGGATTTCTTCGTAAAATTTGGTTGTCACTGAAAGATAGACACAGCACTTGACCATAAATCAAATGCATGAGTATTCAGAAGACGTTTGTTTGTTCGTTTCTTTTAATTACATTACACCGAATATATGTACATGTACCAAATTCAAATAATACTTAAGCCAAAAAAAAAGAACGAAACCTCATACGAGTTCATTTTCATCTGTACGGCTTTATTACATGCAGAAACAATAGAACTGACTTAGAAACGTCGCTTGATTACGAGATTGCTTGATCGCGAGTTAAGAGGGACACTTTATTGACGAGCATCACAAGCCAAACGAAAATCATCGGCATAAAAGCTGTCAAAATCTGAAAATCTGAACACTATAAAAGATATGGCCAACGTACATGTTAGAAATACAACGATCTCGAAGTCATTTTTACTAAAAATCTCTCTGGACATGAACCTCTTGTGTTCTTTGTATTTGATGTTTTAATTTTTGGTTTTAATTTTGGGTAGATTTGACCCAAAACGTGAAAATTTCCTTAACAAAGCCCTCCTTTCAGCTGAATTCAATCAGCTTAAATTTTAAAAAAATTGATGGAAAGGAACAAAGTAAACTATAAAACGGAAACTTAAACCAATGCATAAATCATGTACAAAACGGATACTTTGCATAGCATTTATTATCTGTTCATAACCAACATAACCAAATTAAAGTTAGCAACTGTCAAAGGATTATGCTATGTTTTCTTTCTATTGAAGCAAATAACTCGATGACGTAATGATCACGAACGTAACTGGTATAGAAAGTGAAGGAAGTTCGACCCTGCCGTGCGTTTCTCACTCCCGGAAGACATTTCGGACCCATTTTTTAAAACTTAGTTTCTAGCAATCCAGCTCAACCTGTGTTGTAAACGAAAGATTAGATTGCTAAACTTTTAAAATCAACAAAAACGAAATCTTTATTGGTAAACATTATTCACATAACACTTCCGGCCCGAAAGGTTTTCCGGACTTTCGAGAAACGCACGCCTGATCATTACCTAGATATTCAAGTTTCTGCGACAAAAATTTATGTGAATGAGTACAATTTGGCCTTCGCGAAGGTTCTCGAAATTGATGCGCCCTATTAATAAACTGGCACATGTTTCGCAGGTTATTTAAAATTCGGATATCGAAAGTGAAGTGCACAGATTGGCAAGTAAAAATAGAAGTTTCTACCTCCGCTTAAAGGTGGCTCCCAACAGTTTCCAGCACTTTTCAAGACTTAGAATTTGATGGGTCATTATAACCACTCTTTATCAGTTGATGCTACAATCATGATATCAAACGAATGCCCAATGATTGGTGAACACGTTGTTATCATTTTTGTGACACAATATGTTACTATAGCAACAGTATAACCTGCTGAAAACACCCTTAATTTTAGCTTTAAGTGTTAATAACTCAAAAATGACTCGGTGAACCCCATTTTTTATTGTCGAATTTTGATCAGTAGGATAAGATGCAACTTTTGGCAAAGTTTAAAAAAATTCTGTAGGTGGCGTTCAGAGCCACCTCAAATTTTCGAAAATTTAAGGTGGCTCTAAACCCCACCTACAGAATGCCGGTGTCGAGGTTTCTCAGTTCCTCGCATTTCTTGATGCGCCCTGAGGAAGAAACATGGTTCCGAGATGTGTTGTCTATGGTTGTAGCAACACGCACCAAAAAACGGAGGAACTGAGAAATCGCGACACTGGAATTCTTGTATTGACGTCACAGCGGACTATTTCCAGTTTTTCTTCTTTCGCGGTTTTGTAACACACCGGAAGTGAAATTTCACGTTTGTAGGCGGCCAAAACGTGGAGAAGGAAAATCGATATCGAATTTTTTTTTTCCATTTTCGATTCGATCAAGCAAATACAAATTCACTGTCATATACACTTTATAGAGCTTGAGCTTTTCGGTTCTTTTAGCTGAATATTTCAGCGGCAGAATATTTTAGGGGAGGGAATCATCCCTTCCCTTATTCAAACCTACGACCTTGCGATTGATGACAGGTGCAATGTTTTACATAACAACTGAGCTTCCAATCCACCTGGTGAATGGTTACGAATATGACCTATAGTTCGTGTTATGCCCTCGTGAGGATGTATAACTCTGTCTGTATTATCGAGACACGTAACGTAACGAGTGATGTTTAAGAAAACGCCCGGAATGGCGTTCCACTGTTGTTTCATATCATTTTAGCGTCTTTAAGGAAACTACATGTAAGCTCATGTAATATAGTTTGAGCTCTTCGGTTTTTCTAGCTCAAGTTCAAGTTTATTTATTCACACTTATTCAATTTACAATACAACAACAATAAGGAAAAAAAAAGAAGTAAGAACAGAGTTAACTATATTTCAACAGCAGAAAATCATTCTTAGGGAAAGGAATCTAACTTCAAATTTTACTAAGCTGCTTTTTTATTTCCGAGAATCCTAGGTGACCTTATATTTGAAATTTCGCACCCCAAAACGACATTTTGATCTCTCTGAAATCAAAAGGCGTTTATTTTTCGATGTAACGAATGTAGTTTGAGATGGGATTTTACTAAAGAATAGTCTTAAGTGTTTGGGTATGAATTCATTACAATTTTTAAGGTGACCAAGACCTTCCTAACAGCTTTTCCACCGATTTGGTCCTTTAAGCCACGGTTCATGTGCGATTTTTTCTTCACAAGTGATACGTTTTTTTACAAACTTGTCGCGTCGCCAGCGCCCGGTAAAAATCGCACGTGTAGCCACTCATGAACATGCGACGCGACAGCTGAAAAAATCGCAGAAAAAAGTCGCAAGAGTTGAATGTTTCGTGATAAAATCGCGGCCATTGTTGCTCTTGTAGCCGCCCTGCAACTTTTTTCTTGCACTTGCGACGCGACTAAAGGTATTCTAACCAATAAGATTTCAGAGATAAAGCGAGGCTCAGGCTTAATTACCAACCGAGTCTCGGGCGGTCTTTGTTGCAACATTTTGTCACCAAAAACTTGTCACGCGTGTAGCCACCACCGTGCGCTGGCGACGCGACAATTTTTCAAAAAATCGCATCACCTGTGCTAGCAAAAAATTGCACGTGTAGCCGTGGCTTTAGAAAAGCTCTACGTGAAACCCCCCAAAAAATAACACTGTGTAACAAGATCTAATAAAGGTGGCGATAACGGTTATATTTAAGTAATGATCCGCATAAGAAGGATAGCGCTGAACGGCAATGCACGATGGAATGTCAACTTTTTTCATTGTTTCAACTAGTGATCTCATTGGCTTAGACTCAAAAACCGCTAAAAAAATAAGGTTCAAGGTGCATTTTGTCAATTGTTTTTAAGGCTTTAAGTAATTTGAGACCCAATCGCAAAACATGCAATTTTTAAAAGAAATTGTATTTGGGGAACTTCATAAAAAAGCAAAATTATTAGCTTTTGTCTTCTGCTATTCTGATTGGTTAAGCACGAACATTTCCTAAAATTTATTTGACGCAAATGGATTTCTTTATTTTTATAATGAATATAATTATTGACCATCAGCTGCTCCTCCATTCTTGAAATCAAAGCTATTCTATGTGGGAAAGAGCCAATGCCGCAGAACAATGAAGTTTGCTATCGTTCTTATTGGAGCATTACTTAAATTGATACTGCGTGACTCGTCCATAAGAAACAAGGTACTTTTCAGTTTTCCTGTTCTTATATTTTTTTTCATATACAGTCAAGTGCAGGGAAGAGATGCGATGTGTGTGATCGTGTTAAGAAACTGTATATTGTTACGAAGTAAACTTCAGTTCCTGTTGTTTTTAAAAATAATTAATTAAAAAGTAACCTTGACCGTTCTTTCCATTTGCATGTTATCAACACTCCATGTTTAGGAAGATTGCCAACGGGAATTTACTGAGACTTCCCGTGTTTAATCAAGATATGGAGACCAAAACGATTTTATTAATTTTGTTTTGGTAATGCACGAGGAATTTTTAGGAAAACGCTTTTCATGTCATTTTAGTGCCTTAAAGGAAACTATACGTAAAGCTAACACAGTTGGACCTTTTCGGTTCTCAGCTGAATATTTCATTTCTAGCTACTTCCTTCTTTCTGCGTGTTTCCGAAAATCCTAGCTGACAATTTTATCCCTCCATAAACCAAAGGCGTTAAATTTTCCGATGTTACGAATAAAGTTTCAGGCGACATTTTTTCTAAGTTTGTGGTCTAATCCGAAGTACGAATGTTTTAGACGACTGAGGCCTTCCGAACGACTTTTTCACCGAAACAAGATTTAAAGAGAAGATAGGTAATGAACGTGTACATGTATGGGTAAGGAATTGCTTTCGATCTGTCCACCAAACTTTCTAAGGGAAAGTCTAGCTTTTTTGTCGTCTTGGCTATCTGACCTCAACTTGGGCGCAACAGCTCAGTTTTACATAGCTCCATATCTTGTAATTAACTGCAATCTTGCCAAGAGCAGTAATCAAGCTGCATTCCAGAAGGATCTCGGTGTGTGCCGATTACAACGACAACAATAGAGAGAGCGAAGATGAGACGATATTATGTTCTCGCTTATCTTTGATCCTTTACATCTGCTACGTACTTGTAGTTACATTATAATAATATTGGCTTCAGCGGCTATATTCGCATGCACATACTTGTAGTGACTGAGACAATTTAATAAGAACGTCTACTTTTTGAGCTGAAGTTAAGCCAGGACTGAGCGTTCTTATTGTTTTGGCGATTTGAACCTGAAAACACCCTTAACCCAATGTTCATAGTTATTTCTGAGCCGGAAAAGGAAGAAAAAAATAGACCAACTTCTACCAATTTGTTATTCAATATTGTTATTCTTATATTCAAGCATTTTGGGCACAGTTAAACTGACCAAATTGTTAGACTTCGTTTTAGTCTTAATCAGTTAGTGTAAAAATAAAAGGGCAAAATAAAGACGTTCTGAACAAAATACTAGCCTTAGTATGTTCTCAGCAATGCAACTGACTGCTAGGAATATTCTCACTATAAAGTGAGCCATATTTTTCACATAGGATCTGTGTAAAGATACATACATACATACTAACTTTATTCAAGATGTAAACAATCTAATTAACAAGAAAAAGATAATATTAAAAGACATCTTGAAAAGGGAGTTGAGAGGTTAGCCCTATATTAGAACTCCCAAACAGAAATAGAAAATACTAAATAGAATAAAATAAAATAAAAATAAATACAATACAGTACAAGTATTCAAAAATCAAGGTCTTAATTAAAGGACGGTTCTAGTTTAAAATTTATTAAATAGATAATGATAAAGCTTATTTTTAAAATGTTATATCAAAGGAACAAAGGAAATAAACGTACTAAGGCGCGATATAACATACGATGTGAAAATATAATAGTTCACCGGCGAGGAATCGAGCACCTGTCTCTTACTTGCAAGCAAGCACGTTTTTAAAATTTTGGCCAATCTTAGCCTCGAAGTTCTTATCATGAAAAGATTCTTACAAAAAGAATGAGTGACCCTTCAACTGTTGAGTAGTTTGCCGAGCGAAACAAACATAGAGCCTGATGACAGGTTACGTTTGCACGTTCTGTTACTATCATTTCACTTCAAGAGTGATATTGAAATCGTGGAAGGGTGTTCGTGTCTTTTGAGTCTATTTATGGAATCCTTTGTTGTGACCATACAAATAAACGCTCTTCAGCAGTTCTCCATATAGTGGAAATGTGAAATTTAGTCTGTTTCTTATTAATTTTAAGTTTGGCCCCTATTGCGAGTGATTTTGTATTTATAGCCAGCAACCATGGCAACAGTGCCCTCTATCGGGAGTTCGTTTCGTTTTAGCTAGTAACCATGGTAACAGCGCCTTAGTCCTCTCGTGAAACTTAGCTGTGACTTGACGAAGACTAGGAATTGGTTTTATTTACACTTTCATGAAAACAATTGAATATTCATGAGCACATTTAACAATCGAACATTTATTTTCGCGTACATGTACATCGCATGCTATATATATCGTACATATTTTTGATTGCTCATTCGATAACCATAAGATCCACTCAGTAAGCTATATTCCGGAAGCCCATAATAAAGGGTTGTTATCGACTCTCAATTTGTAAACACGTACGTGAGAGACTTAAATTTACTTAGAGCGATCATTTCCGTTGAAATAGATTAATCTACCTCATTGTCAAATCAAATCAAAAAAGCCAAGTTCACACAAGTCATGGCAGTGTGCTATGAACACCATGTTTCATTTCCTGTCTTCATTAAATTTTTTTCAACCCCAATATATGCGAATATTTGTTTACAATTTTTTTCCTCATTAGCATATGCGCGTCATTTTCTAATCGAGCTCCAAAAAAGTTAACTCTGAATATTGAAAAAGCATAGCACAACTGATTAACGTTCTCTGGAAATGTGAGCCTGATAAAATACCCTTTGTGTAATACAGTATTTGTGATATTTTACAAAGTATGTACAGCTCATTAGCGCTTTTGCCACCCAGCAATATTGCAGTTTCGTATAACTGATATTTTAGTGGTTTCTTAAACATTACGAGCAAAGAGCTAAACATTGGTTTAACAACTGAGCTCTTTCAGCTTTTGAAGTCAATTCGTATTTAATACGATCCCTTCCCTTCGTAAATTCGTATGCTAGTGAGACAAAATGTATTCAATGACGTCGACAGATATTCGCGGCTCATTGCGCTCGAATTCTTGTCTATCAAAAATATCTTTAAAACAATTTCTGTCTGTAAAAATGAGAGAAACGTTCAGAAACAAACAAACAAACAAACAAACATTAAAATACAGATCACTGGCTTCCATTCGCATGCCACAGCTAGGATTTTATTCAGACTCAAACGTGGGAGCCATATTTTTTTGACTCTGTAAAAGAAGAAGTTAAACCTTTTAACTCTTAGGAGTGCCAAACATCAAAATACTTGAAAAATTCCAAATTTCATTTTATAAAATATTGAAAAACAAATGGTATCATGCAAAAGTAATGCTCAATAGCTTTCATTTGAATGGTCACAGTACCACAGCATTTAGTCCACATACTTGAGTTAGAATTGCACTACATGTCTCCATCATTGACTTTGTGAGTAGCCTGGCTTCAAAGAGCTTTATAAGGGGTTTTCTGTCGATCCTGAGGCCCAGTTTAGGGGGTGTTTTTTAGTGTTCTGTTGTATTATGGTGTTGCATTGGTCAGCGTCTTTTGCCAGATTGTTTTGTGTTAGGTTTTTTGGTGATCACAACTTCCGCGACACCAGGACTTGAGAAACTGCCGAATTTGGTATCTTAAGGCAGGATAAGCAAATGCAGCAGACTTAGAATCCTGTAAAACGAAAAGAGTGCCTAAAAAACGTGGCTAATGATTTGTTTCCAATTTTTAGTTGGCATGAAAACTGAAAATCGAATAGTACACAGGAAGGTATAGCCTGCGAATACTCGGGGCGAATACAACCGCTTCTCATCACTCCCGGCCGCAAAGAGCGTTCGCGCGAACGCCCCTTGTGGCCGAGAGCGATGAGAGGCGGTTGTATTCGCAGGCCACAGGAAGTTGTTTCTCGCAGTAGCTTTCATTTGAATAGTCGCACTTCAGGATCTCATACACAGACTCAAACGTTTATACTTGGTTAAATGCTTTGCTCTAGGATGAAAGCTTATTTTATCTGAAGATCGAATGCCTTAAGCTTTCACAAGACAGTTTCTGTTAACCGGTTTTGTTATCACGTTGTTGGCACGTTGTTGGCACGTGGTACCGGTCAAACTGTATGATGGTCAAGAACGCTAAAATAGCAATCGAAGACCTCCAATCTTAAAATAATGTCTTTTTAATAACTGCGTGGATTTGTTGTAAACCAGTAGCGTTAAATACATTAGTAGTACTGCATGGGTAAGAACCCTCACTTACTTGCAGGATGTCGGCGTGAAAGTACCGGATATATTATGAATTTCGTGCTGCAAGTGGCCAGCCAAAGACCAAGGGTTATGGGAAACGCTATGAGATGTTTTATGCATTTCCTGTTTTTGAAAGGCGAAAATAGAATGAAGTGAACTGGAATATTTCACCGGTCCGGGTCAGGGGTGCGAGAATTAACGTTTTATAGAGGTTTTACTCAAAATAATCCATTTCCTGTAATTTTGCGAATGAGGACTGACACATTTGTATGAAGATAAGGTAAGTCAGCCTCAATTCTAAAAAAAAATAAAGTTGTTTGGCGCAGGACTGTAACGCTGTTTCTAGATCCATCACCCTTTTCAACCTGGTTCCCTGTTAACCATTTTTAGTGTCTGTAGAGGTTTCATTTAATTGTACTACCTCTTGTTTGTAAAAACAATTAACTATTGAGTCACGAATTTGCGTCTTTCTCACACCGCCAAGATAGTGTATAGCTCATTTTTTTTAATGATATAAATTACTTTGTGAAAGCTTGGAATTGTAGGTCAAGGTAACATGGCAGACATAACAGACAATAAAAAAAAGAAACCTCCCACGGTTTGCTTATATAACTCGAAAGACGTCCTTCGAAAGAGGCAAAACGACCCCTTAGCCTTTCACATACCACATTTTATCGAAGTGCTCTCACATATACACACCACAAATTTCACCTTCTTCGATAAGCCAATAGAAGAAGATTATCCCCTACGACGGGTCACATGAACGCTTTAAAACAGGAAAATAAAATAACCGACTCAATATTTTTCGGGAAACATGCATAATCTTTGCTTGTGTCAGTCTGCCCAGTTTTTGCTTCCGGGATCCTTTCTAATATTTAGATGTAATTGCTATCCTTTCAGTTGTCAGTCTATTTTTATGACTCTTTCAAATGCAACGAGAGTGTAAAAGGCATCTCTTTTCCCTCTCTTGCGGGCGGAGCCTCCCCGTATACCTCACTGTATGGAGTACCCCCTCCCCCCCCCCCCACCCTAGGCAGAACGGTCTACTGTACATTCTTCCACAACTCTAAATATAAATTTTCGTTACGATTGACATGCGATGACATGCTTAGCCGGCCTATCAGAAAAGCCCCAATATTAACACGCAAATTCGCCTCACTAGAGAATTTGAGATTTTATTTCTCCTCACTGGACAAGTTATCGTTGTTTTACGCTACTAGTAATGCACTCTTTCTCTTCTCGGTTTTTCTAGGAAATTCTCAAACTTTTTTTTAAAAATAAATTAATGACGAGAGAACACAGTGCGCCCACACAAACTATGTGACCGTTCGTATTTTCAAATTTAGAGGAATTTATGGGAATATCGAAAGGTTCATATCGTAAAATACTGCGATAAATATTGACATATAAGTTCAGAATAAATATATCTTTACCTTAGATGTTGTATATTGTTCTCCTTGTAGCTGAAAACAGCGAATTTTAGCGATTTGAAGGACCTTGAAGGCATAGAACACTGATAAAACCCTTCAAAGTCCGGCCTTCAAATCGCTAATTAAAAATTTTCAGTTTTCAGCTAAAAGGAAGACAATATACTAACAGCATCTAAGGTAAAAATATGTTTATTCTGAAGTTATATGTAAATATTTATCGCAGTATTTTACGATAATATGAATCTTTCGATATTCCCATACATTTACTCTAAATTACAAACACAAGTTGACAAACACGAACGGTTTACACGGTTTGTGTGGGCTTCGCGTGAAAAAAAAAACAAAAACAAAAACAAAAACAAAAACAAACAAACAAACGAAATCACTACTGTAAAGGAGGTTTAGATCATGAGATACTTATTAATATAAAAACCTTTTAAAGACCTTTTCCTTTGAATTACTCCAAGAATTGTTAATGGTTTGAGAAGCAAGGCAACATAAACAGTAAACAGTATTCAGTTTCTGTGGTCTTGTTTGTTCTGCAGCATTTTGTAAAATGAAAATGAAATACAGTATATGTAAACTGGTGCACCTTTATAAGAGTGCGGAAGTTATGAATATATCCAGTTGATAATTTGGAAGGTCCTGCTGCAAATTTTTTACGATCCAAATTTTTATATCATTCAAAATCGATCATTTAGCCTGGAATGTGATTGATTGGTAGTGATAAAGTCAGAAAAATGACTAGGAAAAATGATTCTCCTTGGCACCGGATGGCGTGGGCGTTTGACGAATTTCCTTTATTTTTCCCAGGGTCGGGGTCACTACTCGTCGAAACGTGCTTCCTGGGATTACAAGCAAAACGCACGATACGTTGTTTCCGCGGGGGACTCCTATGTATAAAAGTGGAAGGGGTGATCGTTGTACCCGTGGGGGGGGGGGGGAGTACTCAACAAAGTTTTGTAGGGGATGCTCCGCCCCAAGGTCCACACCCTTACCTTTCATATATCGTTTTTTAAAAGAAAAGGTACCCCTTTCACATACCTTTCATTGAAAATGGTACCCCTTTCATATACCTTTCATTGAAAATGGTATCCCTTTCATATAGCCTTTACGTGCGTCTGTTTGATATATTTTGAGAGGCGCTTTTTATAACACAATACTTAAATGGCAGTTTTCCCTACCTTTTTTATACTTAAACTCGTGTTTTCCCTACCCTTTCCTATACTTCGTGAAATCCCTTACCTTTCATATACTCATATACTTCAACTCATGAAATCCCTAACCTTTCATTTACCTACAGTGTCAAAAAGGTACCCCTTTCGGGCGGAGCATCCCCGTGTAGCCCATTATAGGGAGTACCCCCCCCCCCCCCCCCCCGGCGTTGTACCTTTTTTGGTACCACTAAAAGTGTTTGAATCGAATTGACCACAGTCAGAGTAGTTGAGCTATTATTAGGATTTTAAGCCAGAAAAATATGCTGACACAGAGCAACTTTTCAGAATGACGCGTTTCTGGCACTTTTAAGCGGTTTCTTCCAAAATTTCCGACGACCACCCCATCAATTTTATATCCTCCCCCCCCCCCCCCCCCACCTCCCTCAACCGAAACATTGTTACATGCAGTGAGTAACTATTTCTTGACCTTTAAGTTATTGGAAAATCGTAAGAAGTGCATTTCACCTTGAATCGCTATCTTCAAATCCAAATTCCATCAATGTTCTTCCAATCTTGCTAAAAAGTTGATAAATAATAAAAGCCCCAAGTCTTGAAATGTCGTGAGAGATAGTTTATACATGTGCTCGACCCGTGTGATAGTTTCAATTTCAATTTCTCAGTGGCACGAATCGCTCGAATAAGATATCCTTTCAGTAGGCCTTAAATGATCGTCTCCTTGAAAGAAAAATAGAGAAATATTTCTAATTTTCATATTTTTGTATCTATTTTAATTTAAATGCAGGACTATATTTCCGACCACATATAGATTTGCCCCAGGGCCCAAGGGGTCTTTTAATCCGCTCCTGGCTTTTGCTAAACCAGATAAATAATAAAAATATCTGATTAAATAAATAAAATAAACACCAGATTGTGTTTCTGGTAAAGTCGCACTCGAGCCAAGATTGGCCCACACGGCCGGAGCTTAACCCGGTTTCAAAGATTGTGTTTCTGGACAGACCAAAAATTCTTTACAAACGTTTTCGGTACGGAAATTTCGAGCTCTAAGGCTACGGTTTCTGGAAAGCTCATGTCAACAGCATGCTCCCTATAGTATACAGTTTCTGTTTTTGTTACTTCAATATCATTTTATGTTCCGGTCGGTTTTTTTTTGCACGTTTACAAAGCAGACATCTACACGTTGTTTCAGCCTACAAATTGGCTTTGACTCCTCTCAAATTATAAAGTAACATATAAAATATGAGCGGTAGAACTGTGGATTTATATTCATGAGTTAGATCGTGCACAGTACTTCTTTTCCGGAAATTGTACAAGTTGCTGTGGTTTGTACATGACAGCTGACTCGGCAAAATTTTGAATACAAAGACACGCTTTTTAAAGAGATACTCCGCGCCTGTTCTTTGTCAAGAAAAATTCCCGATTTAATTTTATAAGATACTGAAAAACAAACATCGCCATAGAAAAAATAATGCGAAAGAGCTTTCGTTTAAACGGTGACACTGTAGGCTTTCATCCTGATCGAGACTCTAAGTAAGCTAGACTGACAACCTTGTACTGATACATCATAAATGAGTCGAGTCGAGAGAAGCGCTAATAAAGAGCTTTATAATGGTGGGTGTTAAACGCCGTAGGTTGTAATCCATAGACATAGAAGTTAGACTGAATTATGCTATTTAACTCAAGGTTTGGCGCCACACAGAATGAAATGGTTAATTTTTGGAAAATTTTTGTATGTCGATATAATGCTAAAAGTAGATCTGAGATAAAATACTTTAAAATTCGTGACTACGAGTCCGGTGTTTTCTCAAATGTCGCAGTGCTCAATCAATGTTTTGACCCTATATTTTGATGTGCTAATATCATATTTTTAAATTGGTTATTGGCCTGTAGCTAGCCTGTTATAGTCTTTTAGAAAGTGGAGAACGACGCGAAAAAAAATTGCGAGCGCACACTTCGCGCGCTGCCTTAAGATCAGGGTAGGGCCGTGCCGTCTACTGATCCTCTCTCCACACTATCTAAACGCTCCGAAGTGAAAATAGAAACTGAAATTGTGGCGTTTATGGCTACCATGTCGATGTAGCAAAGATTATTTTGCACCGACATGGCGGACGCAGTCCCTGATTTTAAAACCCGTACCCGCCAACAGTCACAATTCAAGAAAAATGCCCAACTTCATTTTGTAAAATAAGGCAAAAACTGTAAACAGAACCAAAGGAAAGTGCTACTGAAGAGCTTTCATTTGAATGGTCACTCTGTAAGATTTAATGCACAGATCGCAAAGCGTTTCAAGGTGAGTTTCTTCTCTGGGCGTGCAAGGGGTAAAGATTTCATTTTTTTTTTTACTTGATCGTGAAAGTAACACAACGGAGCTAACATATTTAGTCAAATTTATTTTTTCAATCCGTCGACCTTTAGGCTGTAACATCTCAATTTTATAGAAGTTGTTCGTGCAACCCGCATGCTGGTGAATAAATAGCAAAATTAAAATAACACACGCTAGGTAGACAATGTACAATTAATAGCCTGTTCACAGGACAAGGTGCACGAAAATCATTCTACGTGCATGAAAAGAGCCTTTAACAGAATAAACCTCAATGTAATCTTTTCTTGGGAGAACGTGACCAGAACAAGTTATTTGCGACACATTAAAAAACACGTTCTAGGGATGTTTTTCTCTAATCGATACTTGCTTGCGGTTAGGCTTTCCTGAAACAAGAAAAAAAGGAAATGATTTATAAGACCTACTCAAAGGTAGCGAGTAAAGGAAACATTTTCTTTTGCATGTTATAATCTTGTCATATCGAAAGATATAGATAACCTTGGATTTTCTTGACCTCATTTTAGATGATACTAGCATTAGCTGAATAGCATACGTGATTACATATAATAAACGAGATGTTTTGACAAGTTTCTTTTCACATTTGCCGCCTGTTTTTCTTATTCCTGCTTACGTTGTTATTTCAAGGCAAGAATATGCCGCAAAAGCCGCATTACGTAGAATTTACGTAAGCGGATCAATTCATATTTGTGCACGGTTCTCGTGAATTTGGCGTTATAAAGTTACTTTCGCAAACACTCCACTAAACACGAACCGGGAGGATTTTTTTATTTTGAAACGGAAAAGGCCTACAACAGCTGGTAAAGGGAATAACTAAAGGAAGCATCGTGAACCAAATCATGATAGCAAGGAATATATCTGCATGTTCACTAAAATGGTGAAATATAATATATATACTTGAACACACAAGAGTACCAAACATCAAAATTCAAGAAAAAAAATTTCCAAACTTCATTAGCAAAAAAATATATATAATAAAAAAGCAATGGTACCATGCAAAAGTACTGTCAAAGAGTTTTATTTGAATGGATTTCGTCGAGCAACTCAAAAGTTAGAGCTACCGTGACAACATGTCTCCATAATCGACTCTCGGAGTGAAACTAAGTTATTTAAAATTGTATTTTCGTAAACAACACGCAGAAATACTAAAGTAAGAGTTGAGCTTTGAGGTTATTTGAATTAAAAGAAATGTTTTGATATAAATGATTTCATCAAAAGATTTAGAAACCAAAGAACCATTTGTATTCCGTTTGGCATACACAACCAGTGAAAGATGTTACCAGGATGTTACATAACCCGTGTCGTGTCGTCCTGGGATGGGAATCGTATAGATCTGTCAGATTTTGAGCTTTGATTCTCGGAATCTTGCGTACCGTGAGGGCGACTGCTATATAAAATTAACCGGGGGGATCGCGAAAATTTTGAAAGCACTCCTTAAAAGGCACCAGAAACGCGTTATTTGGGTGTGGCTCGCATTCAGTTAGTAGGTAACATTGCTTTCTGAAATGTTGTTCGTGTCACTTCAACGTTTTTTAGTGGAGCCAAACCACAAATTTTAATCTCTAAAAGGTACGACGATCACCCACGTCACTTTATTTAGGAGTCCCTCAACCACCCCCCTCCCTTCCCCCTTCCTCCCTCCTTCCCCCCCGCGCCTCGACAAATTTACGGAGGTACTCAATTGTCAATTTGACACGGGATTTGGTCATTTCTCAGCTATCTGTGAGCACAATCTGACAACGATGTTGAACGTTGTTGAACGAAAATAGAGACAGGCTATGTTTTCTACTCATTCATCAAGTTGCAACGACAAATGTTGAACGATGTTGAACAAATTTACGAAGGTGCTTAGTTGTAAATTTGAAACGTTTTTGGTCATTTCTGAGCTATCGGTGAACACAATCGGTGAACACAATTATTCGATAACAAGTATACTCGATGAGGACCCACCTTGTGTAGGGATAGGGAGGCTCTATGCAAGATACCACCTTTGAGCCTAATGAACAAAATTTATTCGCCTAAAAATATGACATTAGGCTTTCATATTCTGTGAACGTGAACATGAAGCTTACATTGCAGTAAAAAACCGGGAAAAAAAACATTTGAATCTTTTTCTTATATTCTACTCTTGATAGAGTGGGGCTATACCAACAAGACACCATGTTTTTGGGAACGTTCTGTCAAGATAGAACGGCATGACAATTCAAAGTTTGGCTTTCGGGATATGAAAAGGTTCTAAAAAGATCACAATTCTAAGCTTCCAGTTGTAAGTTTCCATTTGCAGGTTATTTACTAATCCAATCCCCTTTAATCTTCTGTTGTGACGTTTGCCATATGTTCTTTGTTACCGATTCTTTTAAAATTGGTGTATCAATCATGGAGTTTTGCATGATGAGTTTTTGATACTCGGGAGAATAACTCTTATACCTCAAAATTTACATAATAACATTTTTTCCTACCCAATGTACACTTTAAGCATTGAAAAGGCAACCCTTATTAATTCTGGCGAAGCCTCTAATAGAGAGTACCCTCCCCCCTGGGGAGTTGTGATGACAGTTTTCATGTTCATAGGAAAATTTTAAAGGCTCAGCGAAAGTTGCTGGGCGATATTAAAAGGGAATTCAACAACCATGGAAAATTATTCAACCAGATTGTTTCAAGAGGTTTATAAACTTTCCACCACATGGGGTAAGGTATATTACAAATGCCAACTTAGGAAGTTCCTTTATAGCATCAAGCCCAGGGCTTTGAGGTGACAATCGGATGCGATTTTGATATATATATAAAGAATGGTTTATTAAACCATTGGTTGGGGGAAAACAGGGTATCGGATGTAAGGCGGTTGGCCACTCTGGAAGCATACTGTTGCCTCGTGAAATCTCACAATTAAAGTTTCATTTCCACGTACGCTACCCCCCCCCCCCCCCCCCCCTCCCCCCGCTCGCCTTAGTGCCATTACGAAAATATCAACTGATCAAATGGACCATGGAATGGACTATGGAATTAGTTTAATAAAGGCATTTGCTTGAGTCAGTCTCATAATGTCTGGTTTCCTAATTACTATCTTAGTACTGCAATAGAACTAGTCGCAATGGTCCGATTTTCTCGAACAAGGAATAAATATTATCCAACTTCTAACAATTGTACCAATAACTGAATGACCGTTGGCTAAAATATTTAAGAAAGGCGAAATGTTTTGGGAAACTTCAACGACAGGAAACGGAAAATAGATAGCGCTCCTGCGTTTTTTTTTTTTTCCACAGCGTTCCCATTGGAGGGAATTCATTTGAATGGCGGCACTTATGATTTCAATCACAGACTGAAAATTTAAAACCAATTCCTCCTGTGACCTCAGATTTGACTCCGTGCGGTAGGATGACAAAAAGGTTTAAATTATATTAAGTTTTAATTAGTTAATTACATTGTCTTAATTTCTATTCAAGCAATTATCACGGCCCTGATTGGTTAAAACACGTTTATCAGCATCTCATTTGAAGCATAGAAAGCTATTCGGAGCGTTTATTAATAAAAGAGATTGTTTCTCAAGCTTTACAAGTTATTCATGGTTATCACAAACGGCCTCAAGATTTAAAAATTAAGGCCATCGCAATAACAGGCGTAATATGTCTTTCCATTGCTCTCCCTGTTGTGAAAGTTGGGGAAGTTCAGTCGGGCAAAAAACAACCTTCCCAAAAATTGGTATGGTGTTGTGTTGTTCAGGAGCCATATTCATTGTCCAATCTGTGGAGTCCACTCCATAGTTAATCATTTCTTTTTGCGATCTGGCTCTTTTGCACGGCCTTTCTGTTAATGCCGGAAGTAATTAACAAAGACAGTTTATATACGGATTACTGCAAAGTATCAAATGGTTTTCCATAATCGTTTTAATTTTAGCTCGTTTCTTGCCTGTTTTATTCTATACACTGCACTTAACACTGATCAAACAAGACTATAAGGGTTTTTCCTAATTTTTAAAATAACAAAGCAAACCAATATCAATTGTACAATGGGACTGGTCATGAATAACATTTAACAAAAACACCTCGCGAAAGTCACGGGTCCGAATGAGAAAAAAAATCATCCAGGCGATGCTTAAAGAGGATTCTTGAATGAGCATGCCCGTCGCGAGGTTAGAGTTCAGTTGCAAAAAAATATTTTCGAGGTCTGCTACTGAACTTAGATTCTCGCAGATTTCATTTTTATCTATGATTATCACCAGACACTCGACGTAAAAAGGAAATGATTGTTTTGGTATTTTGTTTCACAAGAGTATTGTTTTCACCTGTCATGTCAAAGTAAAGTATTGTTTTCCGCTTTCGTGTCGTTATAAAAGCCCAGGTTTTTTCCACTTTTTGCTCAGTAGCTCTTACAGAAGCTAAGGCCTGTATGTTATCAAGCGGAATGAGACTACTGTTAGCTTGCCTGTTCGTTGGCGGCGTATTGGCCGGTAAGACAAATTCTGCTCTTTTTTTTCCACATTTCTGGAAATGTTTTTTGCCTACCTTCTTTGTCTTTTGCTTTCGAATAGTTGCGTTCGGTATATTTTATACGTCCAATACTTCTATTATGCAACGCACTGAGAAGTTTAATGCGAGAAGCTATCTCCTAAAATATTTTGCTCGGTGCGCTTGTATATTGTGCTTCTGCATTTAGGTCATTTTTATGCTTCGCTTGCTTTGCTTGCAAGCCCCTTGGATTTTTTTTCAGCGTTGCACGAAGAAAAATATTTGCGTGGGACTGGGTGCTGTCCAATTTCAAGGGCGTCGTTTGTCCTGTCCTTATTGTTTTCTGTACCAGTGAAAAATACGAAAGATTTTGCAAGATTTTCCGCTTCGTACCAATTCCCGGCCCAGCAGCAACTGATTCTACGTCAACGGTGTTAAATTTCTGTCCTATTTTTATTGCGTAGGGAAAAACCTTTTTTTTTTACTTCTATATTCCAGAGTGCGCCACTAATTTGCGCTCCTTTGTTTTGCAATGTATGATGTTCTAACGGTCATGTTATCTGTTTCTTCGCAGTTCCTGTCAGGAGAAGCTCCGAAGAGATCTGCGAGACAGGTAAAAAACGTGAACAATGTTATCATTTTTCAAATTGATCCATTGAGATAAATTTCCTCTTTCGTTTTGCGCTACAGGACCCTACAGGACTTTTCCACTTGCGCGCGCTCTCTTAGATTTTTCTCTTTCCATTTTTCGAAAACCATTCGTAATGTTCTTCATCAGCAAATACTTTAAAGATTTATACTGTGAATAGCGAAGATCGATAAAATTCCACTCTCTTTTTAAAGAAGAGCGAAATCAAAGCGGTATTTTCCAATACGCGGTCAAAGGGCATGTTTAAAAAAAATTGTTAGCTGTAACGCATTTCTTGTTGTGCGCAACATGTTGGATGTGAAGATGTTCAAACTTGAAGTCATAAAGGAACACTCGAATAACCCATATTTGCGGTTTTCTTAACAATTGTGGTTTGCCTGACAATCTGCGTGTTTGTGCCTTTGTCTGCTATAATCCTTCTCAGTTTCTATTGTTCTACGAAAAAGGGCATTTGATTACAATGATAAGAATTTTTCAAGATGGAAAAGGATAGTGCATAACAGTTTATAAACCGTGCAAAACGCAACTGGGTTCTCCTTTTGAGCTTCAAAACAACAAGAGTTTGTTTCCGTTCGAATATGTCACAATTTGTTTTTTTTTTTAATTCTGGTCACCTCCAAATCTTGGACAATTTCCCAGCTCACCTGACCTCCAACATTGATACGAATCTGTGGCGTGCACGTGGACATGACGTATTACCCATGCGTGTGTGCATGATACCATTGTTACCTGCTCTGATGCCTTCCTAAAAATATCACGTCACTGATACATCTCGTGTTGATAAGCATTTAGCTTGTTTTAAATTGAGATTTCCGGTGTCTTAGAAGAATGTCCTGCTGACAGCTAGATAAAGCCCGTACTGTATAACTGCGATGACAAAGCAGAAAAGCCACACCGGTGATTCGTGCATTTCACGTGAAACTAAACAGAAGTGACACGAGAAAGAGATTGAGACACGTGTGATCAGATAAATATAATATGCAATTTTATCAGATATTCCTTGGTATTCAAGGTCACAAAAGGCTTATGAATACATGAAAACAAACTGAATTTACTTTGATCCTTTTACGATAGACTAAAGTAAATCAGAAAGACTTAAGTATTTGTGTTTCTTTTTTGCTTCTTTTTCGACAGCCCGAGAGCGAATTAAGTCTAAGTTAGCCTGCGTTTACGCCATTTTTCGCCAATTTCAAATCTTCAAATCCATTGGCAGGTGCTTTTACTGTGTTTTCGAGGTACAGAGTTGCGCGTACCGTTTCTGAAACACTTGCCAAAAAATATTTTTTAGCTTCTTGGGGGTATGTAGGGGGAAGGGCCGCCGTCATTTAGAAAACATTGCGAAATAACAGGACTAAAAAATCCGTTTATTTAAGGTCAGTAAGAAGGTCAAGAGGATCAGGTTAAGTTATGTAAAGCAACACGATTAATGCGTTTTCACATCTGGCACCGATTACAAAAACAATACCTTTCATTCTCGTGCCAAATGCAACTCTTGATAGTGACATCTGCAGTGGCCGCAATCACGCACTGTACTGTAGATCTTCTCTTAGCCCAGGGGGGAGGTGGAGGGGGAGGTGGAGGGGGAGGAAAGAGGGGGATCTCCGGTTCTCTTACAGACAGATCAAAGAGGTATATCTTGCCCAAGAAGGGGGACTTGAAGGGGGCCTTAAGACTTGCCCCTATAGAGACCATACAAATGAACACGCTGTCTTCCTCTCATTTGTGGGGGAGGAGAAAGGTCATAGCAATCCATCCAATGCAAAACGTTATGGGTAAATCTGCCGACGAAAGAGGCCAAAAAAGCCATAAAGGATAAATCAATATTTTTGTCTAAATATAAAGGCTTTTGAACAAGTAGTAGACAAAGGAGAACCTCCCAGAACCTGATAAACCGGTTACCAACTCCCTTCCAAACGACCTTCATGACCTACGATTCGTGTTAAACGCGGGTCGAGAGCGCTTTTATCAGCAAAATGTTTTGTTATTGTTATCCTTTGATGTTATCAGGTCGGGAGACTGTTCGTGAAGATTTACATGTGTTTTAAAACAAATAAAACACGCCTTCGATTGAAAACGCTGTTGTTTAATCGCTCTGCGGGGAAACGAACACAAATAATTTTCTCGTTAAGTGTCCACCATGTCAACACAGGCAAAAACAATCAGGGGGGTCTTTCTTCTGTTAAGATCGTAGCTACAGTACCTTCTTTACTATCGAGTTATGCCATGCCATTGCGAATGAAAATGATGACATCAAAAGCCTCCTTAAATCAAACATGCATGTTATCCAAAGGGCATCGCAAGACCTCCCCTCAAGGCGCCACTTTTTTTTCTAGTTGGCAGCCAAAATTACTGATTATAATGTAAAAGCAGTCACGTCTCGCCAGCACAAATTATCAAAGGGCATCATTTGGACTTGGATGTCGCGTGAATTTGACGAATGCCTTGTGATATCTCTTGGCCGACTTGGACAAGGGCAGTTTCATTTTTCTTTCACCAAACTCATTAATAATTCAACACGTTTGCACAAGCGCGATTGGTCATTTTGAGGTTGCGCATGAGACTGGGTCGGTTTCGTTTCGAATTGCACTATAGGGCTGTTTTGGGGACGCAAACATGGCGTCTTCTCAGGATGTAAACTGAAGCTGTGATCTTGTCGAAAATGGGAGAGTTTAGCTGTTGCGTACCTGGATGCAGCAACAACTGGAGAAATTCACCAAATATGAACTTTCACACTTTACCAAGCGATCCGAAAGTAAAAAAGGCGTAAGTACGACTGATACGAAATGCAACCTTAAAGATGGACGCACCGAGCACAAGGATTTATGGAACACATTTTCCAAGAGGAGTGAGGATGAGTGGAAAAGAACTTCAATATTTCCCTGGACTATCATCCCATTTTTGACAAGATCACAACTTCAGTTTACATCCTGAGCAGACGCCATATTTGAATTGCGTCCTAAAAATGCCCAATAGTGGTTAGGAAACCCGATCTTAGTTAGCATAGATTTGGCGATTTTTATTCATCCGTTTTCTCTGTATTTGGCGATTTTTATTCATCCGTTTTCTCTGTATTTAATGATCAGTTGTAGAAGCGAATTCGTGGACAAGTATTTACATGCATGTGACCCTTAAATAATTAAGAGGTTAATTAAGACGTTTCTCGACCTTAACTATTCTTGATATGCAAAAGAGCATGTGTTTGAAAATGGAAGCATCTTCAATATCATAAAAGGCACCTTAAGTAATGTCCTTCCAAATTATATCTTTTTATGGTTGCCCTCGATTTATGTTGCTGCAACAGTGATCATCACCAAATTTCTCCTTATAATATCAATGTTTTATTAATCAGAGGAGTCGTGAAAATTGCGGATTTGATCACCCAAAACAACCTCTATATGAAACATATGGGTTCAAGAAAAGAGAATTTGTATTTTGATATTGATGGTTAAAGGGTTAAGTCAATCTTGTCAAATTGTTTAAATTTCTACTCAGAAAAATTGAAAAAAAAATCCCTGCCCAGCAGACTTAGAAATTATATCCTGACCTTGAATAGTGTGATACACAAAACTCAAAAGTTAAAATGTATAGCATAACAAACGGCACAGAAACGAATCAATAGCTTTCATTTGAATGGTCACGCATTACTTGGGATTTCATCCACAGACCCAAAAGTTAGAACAACCTTGAGCGTATAGCATTGTAAACACCACCGCATGATAGAACTGCTCGTTTTCTTTCATGGTTACCTTTTTTTTGAGAATTCCTTAACAGAAACAGACTCATCGATGTAAGGTTTTGCATACAGGAGACAAACTGTTTTTTTTTTTTTTCAAAACCTCGAACCCTGGGTCTCTCTTCTTTCCGTCACCTAGCAACTGACGAGGTTGCTTTTGTCACACTGACATAATTTGTTCCGTTCCAGGCAACACACGGTTTTTCCCCAATACGAGGTACGTTTATCGTTATGTTGCAACCAGTTTGACTGGAGTAACTGGAACAACCAACCAAACCACTGGACTCAGGATCGAGGCTAAAATTGAGATCGATGGCATTGACCAGTGTCAGCACATTCTCACGGTTTGTTTGATTTGTTTTTGGCTTTATTTTTTTAGAACTATTTTGTTTTTTTTTTGTGACTAGTTGTAAGAGGAATTTTTGGGTGAATTATTCTGTAAGAAAAAACCTCTTAATGGCTGATCTTTCTCAAATTCACATGGCAAAGAAGCGTTTTTACAGTCCGCTAAATTCCGGACTATAATTGGATAGACTGCACATGCAGTATTGAGGAAATCTGGAAACGACAGGAAATGAACTTAATGTAACCTGTACCTAGGTCCCCGCTGCCTAAAAAGTGAAAATGGCATTTTAAAGCAGCGAGACAGCGGTAAAACGTTTGCTATAAATTTTTCACATGGCCGATTTAATGTAAATTCATTATATTCTTTTTCTTCAAGACATGTTAACAAAGACTAAGAAATATATGACAATCGCCAAGGGAAAATCACAGGTTATATAGACCTTTAAGTAGTAAAATACATATTCCAGTCCTGGCTTTATCTATCACATAAGGCTACTTTTATGGGCCTTGCGTCGTGCAAGGGGTCAGCGTCTTGTCACAACAAGTTAGAATTTGATGCAGGGAGAGTCCAATACGATCTTTCTTCACAGGTGTCTGAGGTGAAACTCTTGGAAGCCACACCTGGCAATGGCACGAACTTCCAGCCATCTCCAAACCAGGAGAACCTCAAGATGGATCTGGAGACTAACAACTTGTTCTTCACCGAAAACAACGGCCGCTTTGTGGTCGTGTCACCTCACATATCAGAGTCTGTGCACGCGACTAACATCAAACGTGGTATTTTGAGTGCTCTGCAGCTGCAATTCACCGAGGAACAACGCACAGTTATTTCCGAGGTAATCAATCGTTTATTTCTTGGGATTAAATGTTATCTAAAGTTTGCGTTCCTAAAAACTTGAAAGAGGAATTAACGGCTCTGGAGGAACATGCAGCTTACAGGTGAAGAATTGTATTCTCTGGCACGATAGAAGTTAAAACCAGCTTGTACAGCATAGAACTTACAGGAAAGATCTGCTCTCTAACGTTCATTTGAATGGTCACATTTTGTAACTTCAACAATATACTCCAAACTTAGGACCACTTAATAAACATGCAGTGTAATAAACAGTGGCTTCTATTAAACAGCCTCCGTGAAGCTTCATTCACAGATTTAAAAACTAGAACCATTTTATACAGCATACCAAACAACACCTCAGGAAAGTTTTGTCCTATAGCAGCTTTCATCTAAATGCTCTATCTTTCAAACTTCAACCGCTCTAAAGAATCGAAACTTAGGACCACTTTGAGCAACCAAATTAGTCTTTTATTTGAGTGACCAAATTTACGATTTCATCAGCAGACTGAAAATCAATAATTATTAATGTGTTCTTTATTTTTGCACAGGTTGATGTGTCTGGGAACTGCTCATCTGAGTACAAGATCAAAAGAGTTGATGAATCTGAGACAGAAATTATCAAGACCAAGAATCTGTCTCATTGCAGCAATCGAACACATAACATCACCAAGCTGAACCCAGTTCCGTATAACGTGAACTCGGTAAGAATATTAAATGTTTACCCTCCTTCGATTCCCAACAGTAGCCAAGTTCAAAATGGAAAAGCAATTAACCATTTAACCCCCAAGGGTGCCAAAAATCAACATTCAAGAATAATCCCATATTTAATTTTGTAAAATGTTGGGAAACAAATGGCACCATGCAAAAGTACTGCTAAAGAGGTTTCAATTGAATGGTCACAACACGGTCACGACAGACTCAAAAGTTATAACTGCATTATATGTCTCCATAATTGACTCTGGGAGTGAAAGGGAGTTAAAACCTACAGGATCAAAAGAAAATACTGCTAGAAAAGGAAGAGGAAGAACAAGATACTTTTTTGTTAATAGATTTCATCCACAGACTCAAAAGTTAGAACCACCTTGTACAGCATAACAAAATAGTACCACAGGAAAGTACTGCTCAATAGCAGTTTCATTTGAATGGTCACACTTTAGGATTTCATCCACAGACTCAAAAGTTAGAACCATCTTGAACAGCATAATAAACAGTACCAGAGAAAAGTACTGCTCAATAGCTTTCATTTGGATGGTCACACTCAGTTAGGATTTCATCCACAGACTCAAAAGTTAGAAACACCTTGTACAGCATAATAAACAGTACCACCGGAAAGTACTACTCAGAAGCTTTCATTTGAATGGTCACACTCAGTTAGGATTTCATCCACAGATTCAAAAGATGGCTTAAATATATATTTTTTGATATTCCAGTAGCGAGCTCCAGCTAAACGTCTTGCAAATTGGTTAAAGATTTAAGTCTTATGGAAGCATTTTCGATCTTTTTTTTATTTTTGTAGTCGATACAAGGTCCCCTTAACTCGACAAGTTTTTGTCGTTATGTTATTGGAACTCACATCAAGACCGTGGAATGTAACGAAACACATCTGCTGAGACCTTTTAGCTATAACGGTGCTGGTGTGACAACCAATGTCACGTAAGTGGGCTAATGTAACGTTATAAGATTGCTTGTGACCTAAGCTGGTCGGAACAGAATTGGCGTGACAACCAATGTCACGTAAGTAGACTTATGTAACGCTTTAAGATTGCTTGTGACCTTACAGCTGATGCAGAACTGGCGTGATAATGATTGTCACTTAAGTCGTTTACTGTGATGCTCTACCTACCATTTGTGCCAACTGATAGCTTGCATGAGTCACACAAAAGAGATGACGTGACAAACAATGTAACGTATGTCTCATAATATATCGCTATATCACGGAGCTGGCGTGACAACCAGGTAACCTAAGTTTTTTGTGCTGTAACCCTTGACACGGATTTTCCATTGTTGTACATTAATTCTATCATTGCCAACTAAGATGCAGGCAACGACTTTGCTAAAATAACATTGCTTTATAATAATGGGAGACTGTATAGTTGAACGGGAGATATTTAATCTAATTTTTGTGCTAAATTTCAATTACAGTTTGAATTTGACGTTGGAGTCTACACAATGGACTGAGTTCTTTGACTATGAACGCGGAGGTAGGGGTTTTGTTTCTTTATTGGCGTGTTCCATTTTAATTTTGCATAAGGTTACCTTCTTCCCCAAAATAATTTAACGATAGTCAAAACTTGCGTTATAGGAATTGTTTTCCTTTATGAGCTTAAAATATTTATTTTCTTATTCGTTAATATCACACATGGCTTGAACTGTGCTTGTCACCACTAAAAAACTGGACAATTCGACAGAATCCTGCGGATTTTCTGCAAATCCTGTGTGTAGCTTGGACTATTTGAAATTATAAGTCAACTCTTTCAATCCTAGAGTCAATTATCGAGACATGCAGTGAAGTTCTAATTTTTGAGTCTGTTGATGAAATCCTATGGTGTGACCATTCAAATGAAACCTATTTGGCAGCACTTTCGCATGGCGCCATTTGGTTTGTAATAGATTACAAAATGAAATTTCTTTTGGTTTTTGGCACTCTTTGGAGTTAAAGGTTAAAATGACGTTATTTTTTTTTTGTTAAACAGAGAGACGAAAGTCATGCCTCTTATACGAACACAACATCAAGATAAACGAGGAAGACGAACCAGTTTACGAGAAGAACTCTCAGAACGCAAAAGTCCTTCTTGAAGAGTTGGTTATGGTTCTACCCATCAACGAAACCAAACCTATTACCGCAGTTAAATTTACCAGCCTCGTGTTTGAAATCCGAAAACTGGACAAGAGTTCATTGAGGGACATTTGGACTGAATTTTACAACTGCGATGAGGAGATCGACGGAATTTTAACAGAGGAACAATGTAAAAAAGCCCAGTAAGTTGCAATCTTATCTTTGAAGACACACGTGTAAAGTTTTAGGTATGAGGTTGAGTTTGCTGTTGGCACTCGTAAAGGTTAATTGGAGTTAAAACTTGACAGTAGGCACAAACATCAAACGCCTAAACTTTCTTTTTGTGAATATTATTTCAACTTCGTTTATTGTCTTTAATTTGCATTCTAGTCACAGCTGACCAAGTGTTTCTTAGATTTCATTTGAAAACAAGAACTTCTTATTTCTTTCTTGTTTCAGTCAAAGTTTACCTGAGTTTAATTTTAACCGAGGCCACTTTCTCAACCGATACGTCTTTCTCTTTTCAGGTCCTATTTGATTGACGCTGTCACTCAATGCGGCACCGTGCCATGCATGAATTACATTATCGAGGCAATCAGGGACTATGATCAGGTAAAACCTGAACACGTGGCTGTTCTGCTGTCAGGAATGAGTACCGTCAGAAATCCATCGCCATTCCTGTTTACTGAAGTGGTGGTGAGTATTTATTTGCAGGGAATTTGTTGCTTTGGGCCACGATTAGTGGGAATGCGAATGAACTTAACCTGAGGCATAGTTTTAAACACTAGGAAATGTTGGACACTGGCGAATTCGGGCTTTGTTTCAAAATTAAAAATGCAGGGCAGTTCCACCACTAGAGAAGATGGAACTGCCTAAAGGCTTTCATTTTAATGGTCTGACTTAAGAACCACCCTATGCAGAAAAACTAATAGTACCACAGAGTACCACAGGAAAATTTGTAACCAGCTTGTATAGCGTAATAAACCGTACCACAGGAAAGTACTGCTCGATAGCTTTTTAAAGCTAAAATTAAAATTTGAACAGTCACACTTTAGGATTTCAGCCACAGACTCAAAAGTTAGAACCACCTTGTATAGCATAACAAACAGCACCACACGAAAGTACTGCTCAATAGCTTTCATTTGAATGGTCACACTTTAGGATTTGATCCACAGACTCAAAACCACCTTGTACCGCATAATAAACAGTACAGCTCAGTACATGTAGCTTTCATTTGAATGACACATGTCTGTGATTAAGTGACATGTTATTTATTTGCGTGTTATCTGTTTTTAGAATCTGTTGGAACAAAAGACTGACCTCCCCAAGACCACGTTGCTGTCCCTCGGTACTATGATCAGAAAGTACTGCGAAAAAGAACCACAGCAATGCACAAGCGAATCTGTGAGTTTTTATCAATTATCATGTTGAAAGGTTGACACTCCATCTACTTTATGATTTACAACAGAATAGTCTGTTTTGAGCATACCTACTTCGGGAATCGTTATTTGTAAGAAATCAGAAGGACAGCAAGAGTGATAGTTATATGAGTGAAAGAACTTGTCAGTGATTTTAAAGGCGTGAACAGTTAAAAAACTAAAAAGGCCCAACTTATACTCATTTGCATACCGGCGCAATTATCTTCCAAACTGAGGCTTCAAGCTACATATATGTAGCAAGAAATCATTATATTTAGTCGTCTATTAATTTTGTTGTGCATCAAAAGCAGGCGCTGATTATGTTACGGAACCATTATTGATTTATTATACAAATCTCAACTCTAGTTCTCCCAGGTAATGGACGCGGTAGACTTCCTGGAAAAGCAACTTCCAAAACACTGCCATGCCACACCCGACACAGTTGATGACGTCATCATCACTCTCAAGGCGATCGGTAACGCGGGACGCATGCGTTCCAAAGCAAAAGAGCTTGTGGAATGCTCGCAGGGTGCCAACTACCTCAATGTCTCCGTTGTTGCTATAGAGACCATCCGCCGCCTCCCTTACTGCGCGGAAACGCTGAAAACGTTGAGGATAGACGTGTTTGGTGATTACAGAGTAGACCCTGAGGTGCGTATCCAGGCGTACTTGGCGTTAATAAAGCACCCGTCTGAGCTGATTGTGAAGTACGTGGCGAATGTCCTGGATGAAGAAATCAACACTCAAGTTGGCGCTTTTGTGTACTCCCATCTTAAGCAGATGAACGAGTCTGTAGAGCCCACGATTGGAAAAAAGTAAGTTCACAGAGTGCCGAGAAAACGTTTAACCCCATAAATCCCAAAATTAATGAAAAATTCCATTTTGGAAATACTTGAAACGAATAACAACGCAGAAATGGTCACACTACAGACAGTTAGAATCACCTTGTACAGCATAATAAACAGCATCTCCGGAAAGTACTGCTCAATAGCTTTCATCTAAATGGTCATTCTTTAGGATTTCGCCCACAGTAACTCCAAAGTTACAACTACCTTTTACAGCATAATATACAATACCACAGGGAAGTACTGCTCAATTAGTCAATACTTTACATTTGAATGGTCACATTGTAGAATTTCATCTAAAGACCCAAACGTGCACAATACACTAAGGTTTAACTCTGGAAGTAAAAGGGAAAACAAATTGCCCCTTGGAAAAATATAAAGAAAGATCGGCATCACACAGGAATGCACAACAGCTAGGATGTGAATGGTCACACGTTATGATCTCATCCACAGACTCAAATGTTATACAATCACTCCTGAGAATCACATTACGTGATTCATGCCTTGTTCTTTGAGAGAAATAATTACCTGGAAAGTCCGCATTGAAAACATAAAATTCCTAACTCATGTCTTTTTATTGAATTTCTCTTCTCCTCTTTTTTCTTTCATCATTTTGATTTCTTTTCACCAGACTGAGTGAAATCATCAAGAGCGCACTGAAGGACCGTGAATCTCCTCTCCGTGAATTCAACACCACGTACAAGTCCCGCTTTATGCAAAGAAGTTATCTAAATGGTATGTATATACTGTAGTTGTTTAATTGATTGAGTAAATGCCATGTCGAAAATAAATTGTCAACTCTCGAACAGTCAGTTGCACCGAAGTAGCTCGTTTCCTCGCGCAGTCTCTCTATCACTTACGCGCGTGCGCACGCATTCACGCGTACACGCATGCACGCACGCACCCACGCGTACAAGTACGAAAACACTTGCACTGACTGATCACTCACTCGTTTACTTACTCATTGTCTTACTTTTTGTTCTTGCGCATCCTTCCTTTCCAGAGGAATGCAATCTTGGCTTTAGCACGGAAAGTCATGTGATATATAACCCGGAGAGCCTGTTGCCGCGTAGCGCAGAGCTAAACGTTACTCTGGACTTATGGGGTGGAGCCTTCCCTGTTCTGGAGACCAACACGAGGTTTGAGGGACTGGAGATCATCTGGGAGAAGCTTTTTGGACATAAAGGGTTCTTCCCTGATAACCACATCCGAGGACTCGTGCGAACGCCAGAGGAACAAGAAAACGGAATCAGGAATTTGGAGAAGAGAAGTACAGACAACCTCGTTGACGTGGAAACCCTGGATGAGAAGGTGAGAGACAGTTGTCAATTTGACACCTAAGTGTAACTAAGCAACTGTCGCTAGTAGTGGCCCTAACTCATCTCCTGAGAGGACCAAGAGATAACTTGTGAATTAACTTTAACTGGAGGAAAATTAAAGCACAGACAGCACCACAGGAAAATGTACTGCTCAATAGTTTTAATCCGAATGGTCGCATTTGAGGATTCCATCCACAAACTCAAAAATACTGAGAAAAAAATATAAGTACTGTTTTCAACAATAGAACAAACAGTACTGCAAGAGAGTGCTGCGCAATAGCTTTCATTAAAAATTGTCGCCAAAATAATTTTACCCTGAAACTCAAAAGTGAGACTGGACTACATTAACCAAGGGTTTATAAGGCAGTTTTCAATTGAGTGTCGTAAAACCAAAACCAAAGTAATTACTCTGACCAATCACAGCAGTCGTAAACAATCCAATGAACCAATCAGAGCACGAAGCAATTACATGTAGCTGGCGCCAAGCGCGGGAAAACGCGTGCGAGCAAGTCACGATTGGTTTCAGTTTTACTTTTTTACTTTTACAAAGCGTAGCAATGCAAAACCAAAGCAATTGTCTAATTACTTTCGATACTCAATTGAAAACTGCTCTAAGGCCAAAATTACAGTCATTATCATTTTACTTTTCTCTCGCAGGTGAATCTGCGCACAATGACGCCCAGCGGTCTTTTGTCAGTAAAACTCTTTGGCAGCGAACTGAACCTGTTCGCTTTAAAAGACCTTGAGTGGCTTGAGGAAGATGACATACCGCTGGCCGATATCATTGAACTGCTACGGACGCTGTCTCGTGGAATCGACAAAACTTACACGAAGAGCATCGTGTTCCTCGAGGAGAGTTACATCGTGCCAACCTGTCTTGGAATACCGCTGAACCTCAGCATCAATGGCACTTCTGTCAGTAGTGTACACGTGCAGGGTAAAGCTGATCTGTTGAACATGTTCTGGGGAAAGAAGAGTGCAGTTATAAAGGGAACCATTAAACCAAGGTAATAATACAAGAAATGAATCTTTTCAACTTCTTACGCAGGCTATGTCGTGGGTATTTTTGTGGCCTTTATCGAAATTACATGTGCAAAAATTATGGCTCAGCTATACCGTAAATTGCTCGTGCAAAGAATGCTCCTATAACTTGAAAAGGAATTATCGAAGGGATTCAATAATAAGTAGTTGTTTGGCGATTATCTCTCATCTAATTTTTAGCGAAAAATAAACATTAATCGTTTCAGCGCAGTGGTGTAAGAAATGGATCTTGGCTTTTCAAAGTGACATCATAATTTTAAAATAGTTGACTACAATCATAATTTGTCTTCGGCGTATATATGCTTAAAGCGCGATAGTCTATAGATTAGTGTGTCCGGAGACGACGTCTGCAGAAGATCGATGGCTTATATGCTGGTCTCTGTCCGCGTGTCCATCGTTAAACAAGACAATTCGCCGTTCAATTCTTTTCTGATTTTAACCGCAGTTTTAAAATAGTTTAAGACATCAACTGTAGTGGAATCTTACAATAATGCGATAGAATTGCGGTGGAATAGCAGTAGTATATCTACCTTGTATGTGCATTTACAAAATAACTTATTTTCGTTTTCTTTCCTAGCACTGCCATCGTGCTTTCTGGCAAGGTTACTCTTGACGCGTTCCACTGCTCAACCGGTGTACTGCTGAATGGATCCATCTCCACTTCCACTGAACTGCAAGGCAATGTGACTTACAACGAGGAAGAGGGGCTGAAGACACACATCAATGTCACTGAAAAACCACAAGAGATCTTGAACATCACGTAAGAGCATCCGAGTGTTCTATTTTAACGAGATAACATTTTGCAGACAAAATATCCGATTTATCGCCCAGGTTGATTGCTCGAATGGTATTAGTATAGGTAATCATACGGTTTCAGTTTAATTTGGGATTAATTTGCACGAGTGAGTTTTTCAAAAAGTTCAAATTGCACGAGCCGCTTATTGATAATTATACATGAAAAAATTTGCATCAATGTTTGCACTGGTGTTACCCTTTTTGCACTGGTGTTACACTTGAACTGCACTGCTCTTAGCCAATCAGAATTAAGTATTTTTTCATATGCATGTATATTATTATACAAGAAATACAGTTTCTACAAATTTACAAAGTGACTTGTTTATATAAAATTTCCCGGTAAGGTACAGTTGACTTTTCTCCATACAATATGTATTTTGCGACCAGCAGACAGTTGACGATGATAAACAAAAATCATATAACATCCATGCTATCTAGATGCACCAACATGTACAGATTCCCATAACAAGCATTTGTGAATAATATTTTTACCTTCGATCGAGACTGGTACTATGACAATTGGTCTTAAATGTACGGGGATTCTTCTCTGACCTTGGGTGTTGCACTGAAATGTTAAGGGAAAAATGATACTGTTTACTCTTAAGGCTGCATTACTATACGTCTTTATTGCATGCCTCATTTATTTAACACTTTCCCTTATTTTTATTGCAGAACTGCACTTTTCCATCACATCAATGATGTCAAGACTCCTATTCGTGGCGTTGAACATCGTAACACGGTATGTGTGTCTTTCATCTATTGAGGCAACATATTTCCTTTTGACCGATACTTAAGCGTCTTGAATTTCGAAAATAATTTGTTTGTGAGAAAGATATAAGGGCCGCGTTACGCGAAAAGGGCCCGGACGACATATTTTCTCGATTTTGAGTTTTCAGCTTTTTTGCCCATTTCAATCCCTAAATAATATGATGGAAGTGAAAAAAGTCCGAAAATAAAAATTGTAACCGTAAAAATCGCGCCTTGAATGCACATATCACAAGGCTTCCGCCATTTTGAGCAGCTGATTTAAATGCAAATTACTCGAAATCAGGTGTCATGCCGTCCGGGCCCTTTTTCGCGTGACGCGGCCCATAATGTTTAGCATGTCACTAGCATGGGCCAAAGACAAAATCACTCTCCCCAACGGGAGTCGAACCCATGGCGTTTCCGAAAACCAGTCAGATGCTCTAACCAGTGAGGTACTGGGAGACTCGTGGTAGTGTCGTACATGACGCGCGTCCTGCATAGTACTAGGATGTTTGGATTTCGGTTTCAGACAATTTTCTAACGTGGTCTAACCTATCAGATGAAACGTAGCTTTACCGGCTTAACTAAAGTGCACGCTTCCTGTCGCAAATTTAACTGGTTGCATGCAATCAGTGTGTAACTGTTTCGCGATGGTTGAATCGCGTTATTTGCGTTTGTCACTTGTGGTTCATCAATGTTACTTTACCTCCTTACTTGTGGTTGGCCAGGTATAATTGCTCAGGATTCAGTTTTTCTAAAATTATTTTATTAAACACCTTTAACCAGTTTGCTTTTTTATTTCTCACCGTAGACTGGCATCTGCACTACAGATGTGTTAAATAGCACCGACCTCATTGGCCTGAATCTCTGCTCCAACATCTCCATTCCAGTGGCTTGGTACAACAAAACCGCTCCGTTTTTCCCTCTCACCGGCCCTGCGAACTTCTCCATCTACCTCAACAAAACGGACCCATTGCTGACCAACATCAAAATAGAAGCCAACATTACTAAGCCAGACGAGTTCACGAACAAGACGATTCTCTCCATCAGCACTCCTGGCGCATCCAAAGAGCGCAAGTACTTCTGCAACATCACTGTTAACCGCACGGAAGAGCAGCAACAATTCAACGTCAGCGTGGGAACCCATCAGGAGAACGCGACCACGATCGACATCATCCGTGTGCCTATGTTGCAAGCTGTGAACATCACTGTAAATGTGACAAGCAATTTGACCGCCTTCTACTTCCACAGTAAATGCGACGTGACCCACAAGATCAAATATGGTCTAGCGCTGAACTTGACGCTTTTCAACCGATCGCTGTACCATACTTTCTTGGTTAGGAATGAAACTCACTTGTGGCACTTGGAGACCAACACGACTGTTAAGAATACCACAGACAATTCAACCATTTCTGTGGTATACCTCAACACGACCATCAACCTCAGTGGCAACACAACAGGGAACGTGACTCTAAACGTTACTCACCGCCCGCTAAACCTCACGTTGATCCTGCGAGGCCTACACAACATGACCGATCTTAGTACCAACATGACCTGGAACGTGAGTTGCCCGGCTTGGAGTACACCTATCCTGAACAACAACATGACCATCAATGTCACGTACGTGAACACCACTGGCGAGTACAGAACCCAAGTGAACGTGTCTAGCAATAGGACTCGAGTATTGTCGTGCTACAAGGCGTATGTTAACTCCACGGAAAGGAACATCACGGTTTATTACTGCAACGTTACAGCTCTTAACAAGACGTCCTCGCTGAACATGACTGTCACTAATGCCACTGACGGCATCAAGATTTGCCACTTGAATGTCACGCACCAGAATAGATCAATCACATTGAACACCACTTGGATGTACAATGACCTCGTCAGGAATGTGAGCTTGAACATTACATATCTGAACCACTCAATCGTCCTATCAGGGTCTATGAAGAACTGCACTCTAGAGAAAGGTATCTGCTTGAACAGCACCTACTATAATGGTACCCACTCCAACTTCACCATCCTGTCGACTTGCATTAGCTACCTGAACACAACCGAACAGAAGTCCTTGATTTTTAACGTCACCAGCTTAAATACAACTGCCACGGTGAACACAACATGGTTTGCAAACTCCACTGCGAGAGGAATACTAGTGAACTGCACCTATCACAACCAGACAATCTTCAACCTGACTGCCACTTACTCCAATACTACCACGACTAAGAATCTGCATTTCAACATCTCGATGGGCAACTGGACTGTGGAACTGAATCATACTTTCTTCACCACTGAGCTGCTGCCTGAAGTCGATCAAATCCGTAGCATTAATATCACGCACCGTATCAGGAATGGCACACGCGTTATTGTTAACAACACCTTTACGTTCACTTTTTTCAACACCACAGCGAGGAAGGACATCTTGTTGAATCTTACCTTCTCAAACCGAACCTACGGAGCCCAAGTGTCCTTGATGAACAAGACCACTCCTGAATTGCTGCATCACATCGTCAATATTTCTTTGTACACACCCAACAGGACAATTAGCTGGGTCGGTGTCTTGCAGAACTCAAGCAAGATCTTCAACCTGACGTCCCTTGTAAACCTCACATCCGAGAGCGTCCTGAATCACACAATCGTTTGGAACAAGGAACTCCGCCACGTTAATGTCTCCATTGACATCCTTCCCAACGTTACAGTCAGCTTTAACTGCTCTGGCACCTTCAACTCAAGCATCAATGTTACTGCTAATGTGACTGTGTACAACCACACGCTTCTGTGGCATGGCTTTGCTAGCAACTCGAGCGTCGTATCCAACCTGACACTGTGGAACCGAACCGTTGAGTTTGTCACAAGAACATGCAACGTGTCCCGTAGTGCGTTCATTAACCTTAGCACGTGGCACCACCATAACAAAACAGCATTCAATGGCTCGGTAAGTTTCTTCATCAACGCCACCGAGAGAGTCTCCTACCTCAATGTCTCGGCTCAGAACGTGACATATTCCCTGAAAGTCTTCTCGCTCAACGAAACACACATCAACAACACCATCTACAGGATAAAAGACTCTGAGATTTACACGGAGTGGAGCAAGGAAGTCAGAGGAGACAAGACCGTTTATGAGGTACTGAACATGACATCCGTGAGAAGTACTTGGAGGGCTTTGAACAATGTCACCTTCGACATTCCAACCAAGCTGGCAAATATCACTCTCAACGTGACATTGGGTGGAGTAAACATGACCACGTTCCGAACCCACTTCAAGTACGTGCTAAGGAACATCACACAAGAGCTCCTTGCATGGAACTACACCACAGAGAATGTCACCGAGAACCTCTTCAACCTTACAAGGCACATTCTCAACGTCACTTCCTGTAGCATACCTAACGTCACTGCAGATTCCATCAGATACTTCCACAATAACAGCAAGAACCTGAACGTTACCCTCTTCTACCACAATCTGGCATACACAGTCTTCAACATCACAAATAGCAATGTTAGCCTGGCGAACATCACTGAAGAGTTGATCCTGATTCTTCAGAACTTCACCGATCACATTAACACCACAGCCGTCCTTGGAAACATCACGAACTTGATCAGGAACATGTCTTTGTACAACCAAACCTATGAAGCCTATATTTACAACTTGACCGACTTGGGAAGAAACATCACACGTAACCTTACGATCTGGTTGAACAGGACTATTAGTGAGATTGGCAACTGGACAATCGCCAACAGAACCGTTAACTTCTACCTGAAGGAATACCTCCCGGCCGTTCACAATCTTACCATCGAGTTATTGAATGGCACTGTTAACTTCACTGAAACCCTCTTGAACGTTAGCTTAGTTCTCAGAAACTTCACGCACAATGTCACAGAATACATCCTCAACGCAACGCATCCTGTGTTGTACAACATTACCAGGGAAATACTAGTGAACATTACAGGCTATGTCAACAGTTCTTCTTTCCTCGGAGGAGTCGTCTACCCAATCTGGCAAAACTTCACAGATGTCTTCAACATCAGCGTGTTCAACTTCACCTACGAGCTTGTCCACAACTTGACCATCTGCAATACGTCGTTGGAATGGCTCCTTCCCGCACTTCATTATCCCGTCAATATCAGCCTGTCGATACATAACATCACCTGCAACACGACCTTATATGCTGCCATCGAAGGCCTGTTAAACAAAACCCTGGAACTGTATAACGCCACGGTGCGATCAACAGCTCGTCGGGTGAACATGACCCATGAATTACTCGTCAACGTGACGGACCTTGTTGTGATGCTTCTTAACGATACCGTGAACGTCCTCAACGCTACCAGCAACAAGACGACACAGGAAATTGTCGAGCTTTACATCAACCGCACTCACAATATGACCATTCAGCTCTTCAACATGACTGTGCAGCTGCTGACGTCAACCAACTTCAGCAAACCACTGAATGAGACATGGGGAGCTGCTGAATCTGACCACACATTACAACAACTGGACTCACTGGTAAGATACTAACACGGATGCATCCAAACAACTTACTGTATAATTAACCCTTTGTTTCCTTATATTGACAAAGTTGAACGGTGAAAAACAAAGGTCAAAATTTTATTTTGTGGCGGCAAAGAATGAAAGGTGGTAAATTTATTAGCTCGGTCACGAAAATAAGAAAGATGTAATATTCAGCATGTCACGAGAATGGGACAAATGGAAAATTCTGACTCGCTAACGAGAATCGAACCCGTGACCTTACGGAAACCGGTCGGAAACCGGTCGGAGGCTAAAAAACGAAAAACGAACAACCTTGAAAAACAAATAGTGTAACTAGTCAAATTAAATCTCTTCAGTAGTGCTTTACCATGGTACAGTTTAAAATTTTGAATTTTTCTTGAATTTTGATTTTATGCAACTCCTTTTTTTTTGGACAGCATGCCCTGGACGCGCCGGTTCTCAAGAAGTGGAACACCACCATGTTCCAAACAATCAACATCATGCGAAACCACAGCTGGCAGAACTACACGCGGCACTACTTCCCAGTACTGGTCAATTACACGGCTCTGCCAGTACAGAGCTATGTCTACATGATGTCTTGGTTCCTCAGCAACCTCCAATATAATACCACTGTCTCTAATGAAACTATGAACAGCACCGTTTCATGTCCGATGTACTTCCGAATGAACTACACCCAGTGGTTCCACAGTTTCACTAATGGCTACATGAACATGACGGCCAAGACGCTGAATTTCACAAGAAACGTAACGGAGCTCTTCCTGAACAGGTACTGAAGAAAGCCGTTACTGGACAACAACAAACAAAACCATTGTTATCTCTCATAATGTTGAAAAACAAATAGATTTAAACATTAGTGTTAGCTTGTGCAGCATAACAAACAATATCACACGGAGGTTCTTCACAGTACCTTCATTTAAGCCGTCATTCACAGGCATTAAGTTAGGACCCCAGGGGTAAGGACCACCTGGCAGAACTTTAACCCCGAGCGTCGGGGGGGGGGGGGGGGGGGCACTCTCCGCTATTTCTTTCTTTCGAAATTTGGGTTCATAATCCTTAATCAATTATGGCTCTTTTTAGATGGTCACATTTCACGATTTTGTCTACAGACTCAAAAGCTGAAGCCTCATAATTGATATTCAAGGCGATGTAGTCACCATCATTTCTACTGTCTTTCTTCACAGCACGTTTAACTTGACCTGCTCGACAGTCAACATCACCGTGAACTTGACCCAGACAATCTACAACCTGACACTCTCTGTGGTCAACACTACAGCCAGCTTCGTGAACGGCTCGTTGGTAAACGAAACGATTCGTCACTATGCTCATCTTCCTGAATACATTTACTTCAATGTGATGAATCTAACTTGTAACATCACTGACCACGTCTTGAATTACACCATGTGTATGGTGAACCAAACCGTCCTCGAGTACTTCAATAGGACGGTTTCGCCGGTGCTCACTACATTGAGAAAGTTGAAAGCGCTAAGCGAGCTGAAGGCGGAGGATATTGTCGAGCTGCTCCAGCCACAAAGTAAGTTATAAAATGGTGATTAAGGAACCAAAAACAAAAATATCACCATATCACGAGCTTCCTTTCTTTTTTCTTGCTATATAAGCTATCATCTTTGAAACTCTAAAAACAGCGTGATTTATCTTAACTTTTGCCGTTTTGCCTTTACCAAAGAGTGTTTAGGTAGAAATTTGACAATGTATACTTGCGAAATTCCAAGGAAAACGAACAGCACCTCAGGAAATTGCTGCTCATGATCTCACACACTTACACCGAACCAAAAGCTATACTCACCTTGTTAGCTTAGCCTGCGCGCACGTCTGCAGCTTTGAAATAATGGCCACACTTTAGGATTTTGTCCACAGACTCGTTCTCGTATGTTAAGCGTAACAATAACAGTACCAGACGAAAGTACCGTTCAACAGTTTTTATTTGAAAGCTCGTAAGTTAGAACCGTGACAATACCAAGTAAACATATATTTTACGAATTTTCTCCGGTCTTTCCTCCCACCAGACGTGACAGGTATGACATTTGGTCGCCACCACATCTACACCTTCGACAAACGCTATTTCCGCTTCCCGGCTTCAAGAAATCTCAATGCCAGTTCCTGGTGGCACGTGACTTCAAGGACGGAAACTTCACGATCAAGATCGCCTCAGATTCTATCAGTATTGTCACTCGAGACGCTTTGGTGAAGATCTCTCGAAGTGGCGTCGTCAACTCCCAGGGAATCGTCACAGATAACGACATGAACGTGCTGGACAGCAGCGTGTACAACGAACTGCCAGTGCAATTCGAGAACACTACCATCGTCCGAGATGGTCCTTATATCATCCTGACCAACGACTTCGGATTCTCTGTCGAGTGTGATATGGAGCACTTCCTCTGCAGTTATAATGTCTCTGGTTTCTATCACAACAGAACAGCTGGTATGTTCTACACGAAAGAGTGTGTCTTATTAATGTATAATGGTTGCGCATTGCTACGCTTTGCGATTGGCTAAAAAATCTCGCGCCAGTGTCCCAACGAATTAGAAGTAAAACCAATTGCAAGTTGTTCGCACGCGTTTTCCCGCGCTTGGCGACGGCTGCATGTATTTGCTTCGAGCTCTGATTGGTTCATTGGATTGTCTGTCTGCTATGATTGGCCAGATCGAGTGATTACTTTGGTTTGGTTTTACGATACTCAACTGAAAACCACTGAGCGTGCAGGCAAGTCACGATTGGTTTTGGTTTTACTTCTGATTGGCTGACAAAGTGGCGCGAGATTTTTAAGCCAATCACAAAGCGTTGCAATGCAAAACCAAAGCAATCACGAAATTGCTTTCAACACTCAATTGAAAACCGCACTAAGTTTGAACAAAGAAAATGATAAATAACCGATGTTTTGAAAACCGATCTTATTTCTCATAGATTCTAGTGATTTAATTGCTTGATTTTCTCTGTATTGTCAGTTTTAGAAGCTTCGAGAAACTATATCAAACATTCAAAGTGCTTTTATATTTTCTTCAATAGAAAAAATTAAAAAGCAAAGAACTGGCAAGAGCTTTCATTTTGTCACAGTTACTTTCATCGGAAAAGATTAATTTAAAACCAATAATACGACTCAAGGCTAAACTCTTGCAGTAGAAATATAAAACAAGCAGGCACCTAAAATCACTCTGCTTTTCTTCTCGCTTTAGGTATTCTGGGAACTAACAATGGTGAACCAAGTGATGACTGGCTTTCTCCAAGTGGCAAAACCGAACCAAGGTCACTGATTTTGTCAACTCGTGGCTTGTACGTGGAGACCAGGAATGCAAATTGGATCGTGAAATTGAAGTACAAATGCCTTGTGAGAGAGACACCAAACGTTGCAATGAGCTGTTCGTGAACAAAACCTCGCCTCTTAGGGAATGTTTCTCCAGGGTATGACGTTTCCTTTTCTATTTTCTTTTCTTTTCTTAAAAGTTAGATCCACCTTGTAGAGCATAATAAACAGTATTACAGGGAAGTGTCGCTCAATAGTTTTCATTTGCATGCTCACACTATAGAATTTAATCCACAGACTCAAACGTTAGACACCACCGTAATAGATAGCACCACAGGAAAATACAGCTCAATAGCTTTCATTTGAATGGGCACACTGTAGGATTTCATCCACAGACTCAAAAGTTCGAACCACCTTGCATAGCATAATAAACAGCACTACAGGAAAGTACTGCTCAGTAGCTTTCATTTGAATGGGCACACTGTAGGATTTCATCCACAGACTCAAAAGTTCGAACCACCTTGCATAGCATAATAAACAGCACTACAGGAAAGTACTGCTCAGTAGCTTTCATTTGAATGGGCACACTGTAGGATTTCATCCACAGACTCAAGTTACTTTTGACAATCGATTGAAACACTTATAAGATCCGTTTTAAACGTTTCTAGGTGAATCCACTTGACTTCAAGGACGCATGCGTGTCAGATTACAATGAGTGCGATGTTGAAGACACATTAAAGACTATCCACTGCAACGTCACTGCCGCGTACATCCGGGAATGCAAGCGTCATGGAATCGAGATTACCATGCCTGACGAATGCTGTGAGTTTTATTACGGAATTTAATAACCCCGCAGTCTCTTTAGGGTGTGTACGTGTAGGTTCTTTATGTGACGTCAGACTTTCTAAGCTTTCTTTGTGAAAAAGTACTACTATTAAGAGCTCCAGTTTTAATGACAACTGCATTTGTTGATGTCTTGATGGTTTCATCCAGATGCAGAGGCGAAAGTCGTAACCACTTTATACAGCGTAGTATTCCTTAATAGCTTTCATTTTTAGGATTTCAAACTCAAAAAGACTCAAAATCTAGACCTACCTTGTACAACATGTACAGCCAAAGCTCTTTGAGCAGACACTCTCGTAAGCGGACAGCTCTACTTATGGCAGCCTTGACAAAACCCCCGTTTGAGCTCTCACCTGACGAGAATTATTCCCGTAAGCGGCCAGCTCCAGGGAATTCCTTTTCACTTGAGAATGGCATGATTTTCGTAAGCTGAGAATTCGAAGGGTGTTTTCTCAAGGCGGCTGTAAGTAGACGGTCCGCTCAGAGAGCTTCGACTGTAATTTGGATACCCTACACAGCCTTCATAGTTAGAACCTCATTACGCGAGTCGAGAATTGACTCTGGCTGGATCTCAACAGGCGTTTTTTTTGGTTTAATGTTTATTTTTTTTTTTTTTTTTTTCATGCGTAGCATCCTGTAATGTCAATGGTGACGTCCGCGAGAAGAATTCTACATGGAAGGAACAGCCCTCTCGTAAGGTAGATGTTGTTTTAGTGAGTAGCTTAGCTCCTGGCATGAAAGACGTGGTCGATCTGTTGCCAGACTTTGTCGGACATCTCGACCGAGAGTTGAAGAATCATCGGATGAAACCGCGGTTTGGCCTAGTAGGATTCAGCGGTAAAGCGCCAGTGCACAGGCCCGGTCACGTCCACACTGTCAATGGGAAGTTCTTCTGTGACGGTAAGGACTTCAAGCAGAGTGTGATTCAAAACATGGAGTTCGCTGTGAGGTAAGAATTTGTCCTTAACTAAACGGCAATTTCATTTTGGACAAAAATTCTGCCATGTAAAATGAAAATGTATATTGATTAATCATTGTTGAGTATGTCGTAAATGTACCCAAAACACTGGTCAAAACAACCAGCAGCCTTCACCAAAGAAATGTTAACAGTCAGTCGGGCTAATCGAGGACAAGTACTGGATTGGACTTCAGCTAACAACCCCTTAAAGGCTTTGTAAATTTCCGGGGGGGGGGGGGGGTTGAGCCCTGGTGCTTCATTATGAAGCGACCTAGTTGATTACCGGCCTGATAGGACAGTTGAAATTTTAACAGAGAATTTCCAGAGTCGGGTTGTCATTGTGTTTATGTTGGTTATTTTCAGTGACAAAGAACTACCTGATAACGACGGCTTCCTCGGCTTAAAAGAGATATCCAAGCTTCCATTCAGAGCCGGCGCCACTAAACTCATCATTCTGGTCACAAACAGCCCCCGTGTGAATCATAGCAGCCTGACCAACGAAACCGTCTCGCAGGTCCTCAAAAACATGAGTGCAAGACTTGTTGTAATTGGCAGATTCCCGTAAGTAACCTTGCATAAGTACGTAGAATGCGATGTTGCAGCTTTCTAGCATTGAAATTAAAATTCCTATATTTATATGAAATCCCATTGAACTGATACGAGTAATTAAGAAATGTCCAGGCCTTTCTTACCAAATTAAAACCACCACTCCATAAAATACTGAGGATGGTTCGATGTGTGTCTATCATGCCCTGGCTCACAGTCCTTAATTTGTATAAACACGAGCTCAGTTCTCTTAGATCGATTCTCAGTTGAGTGTCGTAAAATCAAAACTAAAGTAATTACTCTGGCCAATCAAAACAGAGGCAGGCTATCCAATAAACATATCATAACTTGAAGTAAATACATGTATCCGGCACCAAGCGTGGGAAAACTCGTGCGAACAAGTCGTGGTTTTACTTCTGACTGGTTAAGAAGTGGCGCGAGATATTTTTTTAGCCATTCAAAGAGCGTAGCAATGCAAAACCAAACCAATCGTGAAATTGCTTTCGAGTTTCGACACTCAATTGACCACCACTCTATTTTACGGTATGGATTCATAACGACAGCATTACGATTTTGTTTTCGCTTTTTAATCACATGGTATACAAAAGAAAAAAATACAATATTTTAGCTCAATCTCTTAGTCTGACGATTTGCATAGAACTAAACGAATACGATAGTGCGCTTGCTGTCACGTGGCGCGATTTAACATATGATTTCCGACTTACTGGTGTTGTTCGTCGTCTTTTTAATTTTTCAGTTTCAAGAAAGCAGTTGCAGTGGATACTTTCAATAATCTTTACTCTAAAAAGAAGGGAAAGAGCGCGTTTGTGACCAAGTGGTCAGACAAAATTCCAGATTATGATGAGTATGCACAGGTCGTCCGTCAAACACAGGGCGTCATTGTGAATCTGAAGTCGTTTGAATACCCAAAACCGGACCCAGCGAACAGGAATACGCAGCAGGTGTTCGAGAGCATTCGCAGACAGATCTACGATGACATCGAGCATTGCAAAGAGTGCACTTGTGTTGCTGATGAGGTCGGCAAGGGAAAGACCGTCTGCAAGACTGTTATGTCTTGTAACTAGAAGAACGTAAGTGGTTTTGTATGTCTTTTGCAAATATTTTGTGGGAGAAACAGCTATGTGCTTTGGGTAGAGTCTAGATTCCATAGCTAAAAGGGAGGTCGGACACCTTATTGAGAATTATATAACGTAAAAAATGGATTAGCCGGATTGGAGAAAAGCGATATCTTGACATGCGACGCCAAGTCCGGATTCTCACCATTGCACATGCGCCATCCCTGCTTTCATCGCTTTAGTATTCTAGCCAATCAGTTTGCAAAAGTAAACAAACTGGGTTTGTCAGAACAATAACCGAATTATCTTTTCAATTGAAATCCACTTACGGCTTTTATCATGTTATTTTCAGGTCGTTTTCTAATTCGCTGTCTGTTTTCTTTTGTTTTAGGCGGAACGTGTATCTGGTCTGCACCCGATTTCTGCCCGGTTTACACCAGAATTAATAGTCATTAGCTATTGTTTAGTTAGAGCGGGATATAATAGCCATCATTAAGCTTTTTATAATCTTTTAAGTTTTCAGTTTCTTTTATTTTCTTGCTATTGTTATTGCTGTTGTTGAGTTAAAGCGGCTATTTGAAATTTCGCTTCATCACCACAATATATCTTTTTGTAAGCTGTCTTTTTACATGTTAGCATTATAAAATGTTTTTCGATTAAGTTTGAGTACATTTTCTATGCGACATATCTCGCACAATTATCAATAACATAAAGAATCGTTGTTTCTGCGGTATTTTTTTATCATTTTCATATACTTTTCATATTTTCACATGAAGCCTTCATGCATATTTTTTCATCGCGCTATAGCTCTCTCTCTTTTTTGTATGCGCTGTTACTCGTTGAACTATTGGCCTTATTGAATTATTGAAAACGGGAAAGTCGAGTCTTTTTTTGGTCGGGGAACTTGGATGAGACGCTAGAGTGTGTAGTGCGTAGAGAAAAATGATTTAAAAGCCTTTTGCTTATGACATTAAGTAAAAAAGTATCAAGAGTATAGCTTGTAGATCAAGTTGATTAACTAAAACGGGATTAAGAGTATAGCTTGTAGATCAAGTAATATTCAGTTTTTGAAATTATATTAAATTGGATTTGAAGCATTAAGACCATTATTTGTTTTCTATTTGTATTCCCTTTTAATAGTCTCCCTTTTATTTACTACTGTCCATTCGATTTTTGTGGAGGGAGGAAAACCGGAGTTCCCGGAGAAAAACCCTCGGAGTAAGGACAAGAACTAACTGCAAACTCAACCCACATATGGCGTCACCTCCGGGACGCTGTCCCTTTCGTAAGGTCGTGACTAGAATGGATACTCCAAAATCAGGTTGGATCACCTCGGACACTTGTTGAGAATTATATAACGTAATGTCGACACTAAGAATTTATTTTCAATAAATTTTTAAGTGTAAA
>JAJGOT010001448.1:0-12534 GCA_022457155.1 Cladopsammia gracilis
AAAGAAAAAATGCGTCCCCGGCGGGATTCGAACCCACGTCCTTCGGTGGCCTCCTGCTGAAGAGTCCTTTTACTTATCCACTGCACTACCAAGGATTTGACTGATGTAGGAGATCAAATTTTGTTATTTCAACGTAGATATGAGGAGCGAGCGAGCGAGCGCAAGTGAGTGAGTGAGTGTTACCCGTTCATTACGCATGCGCGTATTCACGGGTTAAAAACGCGGGCCTCCTGTACTATTGAAATAAGTCTTCGTAGGAATCAATGCAATTTACGCATCTTAAAATCCCTTCCTGTTCTATAACACAAAATCTTCTAAATTAATTAACTACAGTTTTTTAAAAAAGTGGCCCCGGTAAAATTCACGAAGTGATTCTCGTTAAGTTAAAAAAGCATCATATGATAAAAATAATAAAACAAAAGCCAGAGGAATTCTGCAAACTCTAAATAATGCTGTTACTCCTCTGATTGGAATGCTGTATCACAAATAAGACTCTGCATGTTGTCTGGTAGTGTGGCAGTACTCATTTACTCCTAATCTTCAAAACAACTACAGTGTATATAATTCCCTTTTATGTAACAAAAATTAGAAATTTCTCTTCCACCATTATTGGACGATATTATTTTTTGGAACCATCTTCCCGTTTCTATCCGCTCTAAGCCTACTAAAAAACTAATTAAGAAATCTCTTTTCAGTCATTACTTATCCCGATACTAAATAAATGCTAGATTGACTTAGTTGCTTTATCTACTTGTACTTAATATACTTATAATTGCTTTCATATGTGTGTGTGTGTGTGTGCGTATGTGTTTATTTGTTTATTGTATGTTATTAACATTTTCTCCTTTATATCCACTTAATTAAATATCCTTTATACTTTCCAACTATACTATGAGGGTAAAGTATTAGTTTAACTATCTTTTGGCCCTTTTTCTCTTTATTTCTAACACAGGGTACAAAATAGCAGCCGGCTGCCGGCGGTAGCTGGTACTTTGACCACACTTGCTGGCGACTTCTCACCGAAGAAAGAGAAAATTCATGTCATGCTTGGATCGGCCAACTGAAATCAAAGTCGTTGCAATGGTATCCTGTAATGATAATTCAGAGTTCTAATAGCACCCGGGGTGGCGCTACTAAAAAAAGCTTTGAACAGATTATAAGAAGTGGCCTACAGACAAATCGCATAAAGTGAAAAAAAAATCATGTTGTTGACTGCTCAGGGTATGTGCTCATTCATTATTGACAGCCGGAAAAAATTAGCCTAGACAAAAAAGCCTATACAAATTCAAGCTAAAAGCTGTGATTTTATTTTGAACCCTGTTACGTGTAATTATTCATTCCTATAAACTTGTTTAATCTTTGGAGAAATAAATACTACATGTACTAATACTACTACTCCTAATGTGCAAAGAGGCACTGCAAGGGTAAAGTGAACACTTGAACAACTTGGGAAGTAAAAACTGATTGACCCAGGATTTCAAATGTCAGCAAGTCAGTGACAAAAAGTTTCCACAGTCTTAACTGACGATGATCCACAAGTGAGTGCAAATGCTCAAGCTCTCAAAAATTTATAAATGAGTTTTCCTGTTTCACTTTTCTTGAAGTGTGTTAGTTTCCCAGTGTTTCTGCTGGTAATATGTACATGTACAATGTAGTCCTTTATTCAGGGTTTAATTCATAACAACATACTTACTTGCATGTTATCATGCACTGTGTCACTGCAATTATCATCACTTCATGTATCTTCTACAGTGTACCCTGTTGTTCTGTTTTGTAATTAGAAAATAATATTGTTAGATTAAGAATGCCATTTGTTCATTGTTTACGTATAGATTAGTTTGATCAACTGAATTGTTGATAAAGTAAATTAAGGCTGAAGTTTTGAGGGTTAGCACGAAAAAAACATTACCTTTTTAATCCTTTTATGGTGGCAAGAGTTTTTATAAGCATCAACATCGCTGACAACACTAACATTTTGTTTCACTCCCCCACCAATTCATTATCATAGTTTCATTTGGAACCCAACTGCTTTATATTCATGTGTCTATCATAATTATAATGTACATGCAAAACAAGACCAGTGCAAATTATGCTCCGGTGCATGTATAAACACAACACAGAGTCACGCAACTCCTGCATACAGCACTGTAGTTTAAAGTCTACTCTGGGTTAAAAGGGAATTGTGTACTAATGAGACCATGACTACAGAATCTATCCTCAAAGGGACAGGTGGAGTCCATAAGCAGAGGTTAGTAATATTGATGTCTATGATGCCCAAATGCACTCTTACAGTACATGCATGGGAATATTAGAAATCAAGAGGAATTCCCATGGTGATGCAATGCATTGTAACTTGCGATACAGTGTATCAGGCTGGGGTTAGACAAACTAAAATTAATCAACAAGTTCCATTGCTGCAAGATGAAAGATACAGTAGTATACATGTACCTCTGGCTCAGACCATTCTACATCTTTTTCATTACTGCATGTTATATGTACAGCAGTACTGTAGTTTTGTCAGCTTTCTAAGAAATAAAGGAAATAGTCCCCATTTAAATGTAGATTAAAAAAACTACAAACTTTGACTACGTATCTGTACATGCATGTATTAATTAGACAACCAAGGCTGTGCTCTAAGAAAAATAGTTGGGAGCCCGAAGTCTCCAAACACTTGAAATCTGGGGTGCTCAGCATATATTAAGTTTTTAGGATATATAGGTAATATATAATCATTTCAGTCATATTACTAGGAGATGTTAATTTCATATTACTAGGAGCTAATGTTAATTTTTGTTTTTATTTTTGACAACCCGCCTCGATTAGCTATGCTTACTGCGGGTTGTCAAAGTTTAAAATATTGTTATATTAATAATGAAATAAAATTGTTGTTGTTGTTGTGCAAAAACAAAGATTTCCTGGTTGCCCAGATCGAGGTTAAATTTTGCAATGTTGGGCCGTGTTCTAGCAACACACAGTGGCCCATAGCATGTCACTTTTGACCTTGGGTGATCAGAAAGTGTACAAACATGTAGCTTTTGACAATACTTCTAAGCTGGCACCAATGATGTAGATTTAGAGCACATCCTTACAGCCTTGACAAGGCTGTACAGTCCATTGTAAAGTAAAAATAACGTAATGATGCTACAGCATGTATTTACCCACACAATGGCTACAGCTGTACATGTACATGAATGTTGTACTTAAAACTATCCTTGATTCTACACTGTATTTTTGTTTTATCCTCGTTAGCAAACATTACATGTACACATACAGCTGTATCTCATACAGACTAACGATAAACAAATAAGTGAAGTGCAACAGCTACCTACATGATCAATCAACATGCTGATACATGTACCTACAACAACACATTAAAATTGCCTTCTTTTATGGTGGGTCTTTCTTGTTACAAAGAGCTATTCGATATGATGTTTGTGAACTACATGCATTTAAATCATACATGTACATGTACTAAAAAATACACTGAACTGAGGACGTTTACAACACATGGACCCGGGTCCATGGACCACCCCTACTTTTTGTCATTTTTTTTTCCCAAATTTTTCTGTCAGTCTAAAGGATGGACTGCGGGCTGAGAACCAGGTACAAAACACAGTCTTAAGTTTAAATAAATATGGCATTCAACATCAATATTTAACTTCCTACTGTTTTATGCTTTTGTCGACATTGTATTTGTGACCCTATTTGGGAAAACCGGGCTTAATGAAAATTGCGTTTCAATGCATTTCAACGAATTTTAAATGCGTTGTAAATGCATTGCAACGCATTGATAATGATTCTCAACGCATTTTCAACGTTTCTAAACGAATTCTTGAAACGCAAGCAATGTTCTAAAATGTTCAAGAATGCTTTTGTAATGTTTTAAAATGCATTGGCAACTTTTCACAACGCTTGGGCAATAATCAAGTGAAACGTTTTGTAAGCTCAACGCAACGGCGCACATAATTTAGATCCGCCACTGTTGTGTTTACCTTTTAGTGGCAACTAAACTGGCATATAATGATCGTTTTTACATCGTCATTAACAGAATTTTACTTCGAAAATTGTCATGCAAAATAAAGTAAAATAAAGGTTAGTATATTTTAAACTACCAAGATATAGAATCGAATTGTTTGAATAAATGTATGAATGAGTTGTTTTTGGCGGGTTCACTGTTTTGTAGGCCAACAAACGATGAGAGTGGTACATTAGTTCAATTGCTCACCTCAAATTTCAACTGTAGCATTCTTTGCATAGGAATATTATATTGTTCATGAGCAATTGTCCTGGAGTTGGACGCAACCAATTTATTTCGAAAACAGACAGCAGACGAACATCCAGGCAAAAACATTCCCACTGAAGCCGTCTGAGAAAGAAACAGCACGCTTGTTTTCTTTTTCTTTGCATGTATGCTAAAAAAATACGACTGTAATGTTGGGGAATCACTGCTTACAAAAGCTTGCAAGTGTTCAAGCAAATTAAAAGGAATAGAGGTCCGACATTGCTCCATTTCTCTTAACTATGCCTCTAAAAGCTTTACACGGTGGAAGATGTTATTGAGCAATTTTGTAATATGAGCACTGATACAATACATATGGCCTGTCGCAACTAACCAGTTATAACTTAGCACAAATCTCAAGGGACCTAGATATCATATTCCAGAAAAGGCTACTGTCACATACAAGAAGTATTCTCACAGAAAAAGGATGAAGTTTTTACAATTTTTACTCCTTAAAAAGGAGTATTGTTTATTTTAAAGAATGAAAATGTAACAGGCAAATTATGGGAGTAATGATACCTCGAGTTGGACTTCGAGTTCGAGTTCGAGTTCGAGTTCGAGTTGGACTTCGAGTTGGACTTCGAGTTGGATTTCGAGTTAGTAGGAAAAAAATCGAGAAAATTAAAAAAAAAAGAAAACAGCATTTAACTAGATTGTCACCACAGTGTTTTAATAAAGGGAAAAGATTCACAAAAGATTCCATCTTCGATATCAACACTCACTACAAGCCGACCGAGACCTTTCAGTACACACACATCGTCTCACGCCACCCACCAGGCGTAAAATATGGATTCATTAAGGGCGAAAGCAATAAGATTGCTTAGAACTAACTCTTCATAAAAAAGAAAACATTTGAAGAGAGCGTTTTAAAATTCAAACAACGCCTCAAATCACGGGGTTACCCAGAAAACATCATAGAAAGGTCTCTTTGCCTCTAGGCAATCGGCACTTACACAAAAGAAAAAAGGTCACGAGAGGATACTGCCTTTTGTCACAACGTAGCATCTGTCAGCACAGGTAGCCTAAGCTCAGTGGTAACTGGCGTAATAGCGAAATTATAAGGATTTTTATTGGGAAAATTCACTTCGAGTTTGAGCGTGAAATTAGGAACGATATTTGAATAAAACTGGTTCATCTGAACTTCTTTGTGCGTTTACTTGTGTCTCAGTGAGTGGTTTTGCGGTCGATTCGCGATTCCAGCGATTTTTAGTTCAAATATTTCAGTCCTCCCCCTGAAAGAGACAGCACTCCATTCATCGAGCCGATCGGATCCACCGAAGGAAATCGGCCGTAAAATTGCTCCAACGCCTCCAGTCGCCTCGAAATTCTACTTAGACCATAGTCGATAGTTCTGCTTTCCATTCGTTATCTTCATCAGAGTCGCACATTACATTGAGAGAGAATTAAAGGTCGCTAATCTCTGCAAACTTTCCCGTTTTGAGCCATCAGGAACAGCTTTATTCATATTTCGCGTTCATCCGTTCAGTAGCAGTGCGTTTTGCCGTTCGAACGGCATATATATTAGCCAAGTTAATCCAATGGCAAAATAGATCAAGTCGCTCATCCGTTTACTATCTAAAGTACATGCAATTAACGAGAGATAGCCCCAAACAAGTCTTCTTCTGCATAAGCTTTACTCGCAGCACTTCACTTTCCAATGGAAACTACTAGTTTATCTTGTACAGGATTTTACTGATCCAGATCCGCGCGGCCAAATTTCTTGTCTACCGGTAGGCAAGAAATTTGGCCGCGCGATACAAACGTCTGTGAAATTTGCCGACTTTGCGGAGCTATATCTCCATTATTTTAAAAGATATCGCTTTTAAACTCGACCATTTTACTAATTTTGAGATGCTTTTCCCAGCAGTGTCGATGGATTATTGCTATCAGGCCCATATAAAATTTTGGAAAAACCGTGATAAGGTCTATTCTGAAAACGTCTTGCGATACATGTTTGTAACCACAAACAGGAAATTGTATTACTTACTCAAACTATCATCACCTGATCACCGCAGTGTCCGTGATAAAGAGGTTAAGTTTATATTAATTTGCTCTCTGGGACCGAATTTAGTGTCCGTTGTCCGTATTAGAGAGGGTCCGTATTATACAGGTCTTTTTTAAAGAAAATATGTGAGAAGTTTGTCGGGACACAGGAAACTATCCGTAATAGAGAGGTGTCCGACTGTCGATTTTTATCGATTATATTTTTTCATATATGTATTTTATTTTTTTAAACTCGAAGTCCAACTCGAAATCCAACTCGAAATCCAACTCGAAGTCCAACTCGAAGTCCAACTCGAAATCCAACTCGAAGTCCAACTCGAACTCGAACTCGAACTCGAACTCGATGTCCAACTCGACGTTTCGGGATTCCCGCAAATTATTAAGCAAGTTGTTTTTCAAATGGCGCACGGCGATTTCCAGTGAACTTGAGCTGTTTAAAAATGAGCTTGTCCTGCAGACAACTGTAGCACCGAAAACACGATCGGTTGTGGTGAGTACAAATAAAAGTGATTGTTTTGCTCCTAGTTTATTATTTGCGCTCATTATTTTCCATTTTCCCAGAACACAATTTGTCATTTCTTTGAGATGGTGTGCCTTTTTCTTATGACGTCTATGACCCAAAAAGCGCCTGCTTTGTAGGTTTATACTGTTCGTGACAAAGTTTATAGCGAGGTTAATTCGTCTGGTACACGTTGGGTGGTCTCAAGTTCTATTCTTCAAATTCTGTTGCCCAGAACTCCGTGATGAATGTAAAACATGATTTCTGGCGACCTCAACCTCTTAAGTTCAATAGTTTTAATTACTTTTCATTCGGTAAACCCAAACAGTTTCGTATTTTCCCAGATCTAACAATAAAAACATTTTTCTGTGTGTTGCGTTTTCATTTTAAATATCAGAACGTTTAGACTGATTATTTTTACGTTTTTCAATGCGAATGTACTAAGTTTTCGGAACTGTCGGTTATGTTTTGGCGAATGGTTCTCAATGCAAGGCCGTTTCATTGAAATGCGTTGTCAATGTTTGACAACGCGTTGCAAATGTTTTGAAATGATTTTGAAATGGTTTTCAACGTAGTTCAGTTTCGTTGGGGAACATTGCCAACGTTTTAAAACACATTGAAAATGATCCCCAATGCATTCTCAACGTTTGAAAATGCGTTGAAATGAAAAAACGGTAGAATGCTGTTTTCATTAAGCCTGATTCTCCCAAATAGGGTCACATTTTATACAATGTATGCAGTCTGATTCCTGGCTGGTACTCTTGGGGCAGGAGCATTTGAAGTTTTAGTGCTCTCCCCACAGATTTTGTTTGACGATGTAGAACAAGAAGGACTGGGCCAAGTCCCAAGCTACGGTGTGCTATTACATGTACATGTATTATGGGATGCAGACAATCCCATGTGCTTTTCTTTTGGGTTCGGATAAAACAAAGTCTAGTGGAGTATAAACAAACACATGCCAAAGCCAGTACCATACTAACTGTTTAGAAATAATAACAAACAAAAGCAATCTTTATCTTGTTCCGACATTCATCAGTATGGTTGCTTGTGCATGTGTTTGTTTATACTCCACCAGGCCTATCAGTACAAGCACATGCACAACGAATCCAAACGAAAAGCACATGGGATTGTCTGCATCCCATAATTATAGTCGCTTGGGACTTGGTCCAATCCTTCTAGTTCTTGTTCTACATGTACTTGTGTCTTGACGTTGCCACTTGATGTTGAATGCCATATTTATTTAAACTGAAGACTGCGTTTTATACCCTGTACCTAGTCCGCATATACTGACAGAGAAATTTAGAAAAAAAAATAAAACTAACAAAAATTAAATGTGGTCCATCAGGTGGTCCATGTACACCTGGGTCCATGTTTTGTATATGTCCCTGAACTGACTATTGTCATTTTTGGTACTGATTAACTGAGCAATGTTCACCTCTTCCAAAGGTTTTACCTCCAACAATTTAGCATGTGTACATAACAAGTCAGTGGTCTTATGGCCTACAGTATGGTTTCCTAAGCATGGAAGGCCCCAGCAAATAAGAAGTAGATAATACTGTACATGTACATGTACTTCATGTTAAAAATCAACAACACTTGAACAGAATTGCAAGATTGAAAGGAATATTAAAATAAAAGTTTTAGTTTCTTATAAGCTTATTTATTCAAATTGGATCTGTCCTGGTTTACCGATACACAAGGACAAAAACAAAAGACTAAACAAAATACAACGTAAAATCCCTTGTGAAGACTGTGAGCTCGTACAGTCACCAAGAAAGAACCCTGAAATTCGTATAAAATCTTCAATACAGGTAGCCAAAAATAGTATTTTAAGTGGTTTACATTGTTAACGTAAGCTTACTTACCTTTCGGAACACAAGGGCAGCAAGAATGAAGCTCTGAAATTGGTGTAGCAATCTCTGTTGAAGAACTAGCCAACTGTCATGGCGGTCAAATTTGACTTGACGATGCATGTAGATTGGAAGGAATCGTATGCACAGCGATCGTTGATATGTTGTAAAAACATTGCATGCAGCTTATTCAGAAAACGTGGAACGAGAAAAAGGCTCAAATCACAAGTTGTCTTTTAAAAGCAAGTGAAGTTTTGAACACTGAAAGCGACCAGCAAAAGTTCGTTGAAAGAAGCGCCAACACGAACTGCCCGCCGGGAATGACTCTCTTGCGCATGATAAATTCGCACCCAAGACCTCTCGGCCCAGCGGCCGAACGGCCTAACGGAAAATTGCTTTGATGATTGCCTTTGATTTATTTTATTTTGTTCACCATAATGCATTTCTTTTGAATTTCTCGTTCTTCGGAAATCATTCCTACTTCCGTTCCAGGTAAATCCAGGCTTTAAAAATACCTCTTTCAAGAGCTGTTTAGGCAAGGCTAAAATATTAAACTGCTGTGTCAGCTTTGTGCCCGTCACCGGTTTTCACTTTTTTCATTGACATGTGAGGTAAAGATTTGTTGTCCAAATGGTACACAACCGCCGTTGAACAAAGCTGTCTTGTATTTTAAAATATTTGTTTCTTTGAATGAAACCTTTTTTTTACTGCGCTCGCTTGCGAACTTCAAGCGGCAATCTCTTATGTGTGTGCTTTTGCTCTCGTTGGAGTAGATGTCGGACTGTTACTAAGAGACGGACCATTATTTTTCTGGAGGGGGATGAGAAATATTGAAAAAAAATTTTTGCAGGGCCTGAAAAGACAAAATAAATTGTTTGCAAACACGATATGTGTAAAAAAAATGTTTGCAGAGAAGTCAGATAAATTACTAAAAAATATTACTTCCAAAACTGAATATTGCTCAGTGATGATTCTTTCCATTTGGCTGCACAAGACAACTCCTTCACCTTGCCTTCGCAAAAAGCAGCCAAAAAACTCTTCGTTGTGCCAGAGCTTAAGGTCAGAATCTCAAACGGGTTTTCATTCAAGGAATGCCGCTTGCCTTGCCATTTAACGTTGACATTCTGTCCGAGAAATGGGCGAGTTTCAGAAGTCTGTCATCTTCCTGACGATATCACCATCAAAGCTAATGGGTCAATAACTGTTTACAATCTAGTTATTTGACCGAGTAATATAACCTATGGCGATGGGAATCATTTTAAATCAGCAATGTGCCTGCCGTCACCGCTGGTACCACAGCTAGGCCGGGTGGTACGAGTATGATGGCCTGTGGGAACAACGTCAAAAGAGGATCAGGACTTCGGTACTGTGGAATCGCGAAAAAGCCTGCTGCTCCCTTTGCCTGATTTTCTGTCGTATGCCCTTTATTTGCGCCAGTAGCTACGTAGGAATTAAAACGGTGAATCATGTATAAAGGAACAACAAACTATAAATTACAAGGAGCGTATGTGGCCAAAATAACTGGCTATAGCCCTATTTTTTTTCGAAAAATAGCTTATCTCAATTATTTTTAGCACCAGAGAAGATAGCACTGTAAAAAATGAAAAAAAAATTGGCAGGAAGGTGTTCTTGGAAAAAAATGATTGCAGAGGCACATAAATTAAAAAAAAATGTTTGCAGAGGAAAATCTCTCGTCCCCCCTCCCCCCAGCTCCAGAAAAATAATGGTCCGTCCCTAAGTTCACTCAAAATAAAGAGTTGTTTCAACAACTCACTTTATTGGGTTAAGAATAAACACATATTTTTTTAGTGAGAAGCACTTTAATACTCATTGTGGTGAGTAAGTTTTTAATCGTATGTTTGAGTAAAAGTGACTTCCACTTGATTTTCTCAAAATAAGGAGTTGTTTCAACTCAATGTGAGATTAAATATTTAAGTCAAATTTCAAGTAAACTAACTCAAATATCGAGTAAAATGCCTACTTTACTAAAAGAAAAATTAGTCAGTTTTACTCATGTGCGTCAATTTACAGAGATTTTGTGATGCCCAGTTTACATCAATTTACAGAGATTTTATAATTCCCCATTGGCTTCAATTTACAGAGATTTTATAATGCCCCGTTTGCGTCAATTTACAGAGTTTTTTTAATGCCTCGTTTGTGTCAATTTGCAGAGATTTTATAATGCCCCGTTTGTGTCAATTTACAGAGATTTTATAGTGCCCCGTTTGTGTCAATTTACAGAGTTTTTATGATGCCCCGTTTGTGTCAATTTACAGAGATTTTATAGTGCCCCGTTTGTGTCAATTTACACAGATTTTATGATGCCCCGTTTGTGTCAATTTACAGACATTTTATAGTGCCCCGTTTGTGTCAATTTACAGACATTTTATAGTGCCCAGTTTGTGTCAATTTACAGAGTTTTTATGATGCCCCGTTTGTGTCAATTTACAGAGATTTTATACTGCCCCGTTTCTGTCAATTTTCAGAGATTTTATACTGCCCCGTTTGTGTCAATTTACAGAGATTTTATAGTGCCTCGTTAGGTAGGTAAACTTATTTATCGTACACGGTGTCAGTTTATAAAACATGCTCTTCCGTCGAGCCTTAAACAACACTGAATAGATTAATTACTTAACTAAATTAAATTATCTAACTGAATTTATTATATATACGGGATTATACTAAAAACCATGAAAAGTATCCTTTATTAACTATTATTAAATTAGATATAAAGTAAATGCATGATTTAAAAGAGCTAAGAGTGGGCTACATTTTAGCGCTCAAAGGCAAGCTGTTCCAGAAAACAGAACCGCTATATTGAAAAGTTCGTTTGCCTGCTTCAGTACTCGGTCTACGAACGAAAAGGTTGTATTTTGAATTTCTTAGATTATGTGATTGAACACTGGATGTAGCTTTAAAATTACTATTTAGACGATTCGGAGAAAGATTATGTTTGTATGTGCCAATTTACAGAGATTTTATAATTCCCCGTTTGTCATTCATTTTTAGTCCGCTTTGGGACCACATTAATTTACAGAGATTTGCCATTTACAGACATTTTATATTAGAAGTCTAGGCATTATAAAATCTTTGTAAATAGTAGATTTACAAACATTGTTGGCAGATTTTATAAAGTCTGTAAATTGTAAGTCTTTCCCCTCATTACAGCTCCTAGTATTTATAAACATTTTACAAACATTTTATAAAGAACAAGACAACAAAACTATATAAAATGTCTGTCAAACGAATTTACAGAGATTTTGTTTTTAACAAGCGAAAGTACCAAGTCTGTAAATTCTAGATTTGTAGACATTTTAAAAAGTCTGTAAATGGTCCAAATTTTCCAGTGCTGATGACGACGTTCCTTGCCATTTCAGATCCAGATAAATATACTCAGGCGGTATAATCTTCCATTTATGCATATAACATGCAAATATATATAGTCTACAAATTATGCAGATATGCTGGTATATTGGCACCATGGCGACGTGGCGACTTGAGAACACAATTAGTGAATAGAGGTGTAAACATCCGGAATTTCCACGTGATCGTTCCCTGAATTCTGATCTAGGCCACTAATTATCACAAACGACTCTTTTTAGAAGCCTGGTATTCCCTTAGAGATCAGAATTCTAGGAAAGATCACGTGGAAATTCCGGATGTTTACACCTCTATTCACTAATTGAGTTCTCAAGTCGTCACGTCGCCATGGTGCCAATATACCAGCATATCTGCATAATTTGTAGACTATATATATTTGCATGTTATGTGTTAATTGTCATCACTGATGAAGACTCGAGTTTTTGTAGTCGAAACGTCTATTTATACAAACAGAAAACGTTTTAGTTCTTAGCAGCTTTTACGTTTTTATTCAAGCCAGTGTCAACTCCTTTCCAGTTTAT
>JAJGOT010001449.1:0-12459 GCA_022457155.1 Cladopsammia gracilis
CTACTGTAGACATACTGTACATGTAATTCTTTTAGTACTTGTGCAAGGCCACAACAGTCAAGCTTTTTCCTAAAGACCTGGATTAGCAATAGCATACATGTACATGTAATTCAAAACATGAACAAGACCTGGATTTAGCATAACATAATCCAGAACATGAATAAGACCTGGATTTAGCATAACTTACATGTACATAATTCAAAATATGAATAAGACCTGGGTTTAACATAACATAATTTAAAACATAAATAAGACCTGGATTTAGCATAACATACATTGTAATTCAAAATATGAATAAAATCTGGATTTAGCATAACATAATTCAAAATATGAATAAGACCTGGATTTAGCATAACGTAATTCAAAATATGAATAAGACCTGGATTTAGTAAGTGTACATTGTATAATTACATGTACATGTATTCAAAACATGAATAAGACCTGGATTTAGCATTATTCAAAACATGAATAAGGGATGGACCCTTAGAAAAGTGATGGGGGGAGGGGGGTGGGGCAAAAGCAAAAAAAAAAATTTTCCCAGTAAATTATTAAGAAAAAAAAAATTCCCACGCATTATCGCAAAAAAAAAAAATCTGCCCAAGGACAATTAAAAAATAAAGTATTAAAAAAATATATATTCCAGCCATCGAGTGAAAAAAAAAAAGATTTCCACCTTAGGTGGACCAAAAAAAATTTCTTGCCTCTCCCAAAGTTCCCACCCCCCCCCCCCCCCCCCCCCCCCGCCCCATCACTTTTCTAATGGTCCATCCCTAAGACCAGGATTTACAGGGCATATCTGACAGGATGCCGTGATGTGGATCCGCATAATTCTCTGATTTTCGCATCCTCCGCATCTTCGGAACATTTTCCATATAAAACTAAAAAATTTGCCCAATATTAGCAATAAAGCAGCTGGTTATCCTCCTCACAAACATAAAAGCTGAAGAGATTGATTATTTTGAAGCAGTTCTCCTAAACATCAACAAAAACGCGCCAATTCGTTCACAAGCGATTTTTAACCTCTAGGCGTTCCACGCATCTGTTGGCGATGAGCCTGGATACTAGTTTTGTGGTTAGCCTGTTTACTAAGGTTAACCAAGATGGCCGCTTGTTTACACTCTTTTCTTTGGCTTCTTTTGTTCGTCTTCGGTGTTCCTTCATTGCTAAAAGCTTCAAAATGTCTGACAAAGATAGCAAGCACTGTTTTACACAGGTATTTTGACAGTTTGAAGCTAAATTTTACAATTTACATGTATAAACAACAACGCTCACGTTCATGCGTTACATGTTCAATGCAAATTGCAAAGGCCCAATTATCACTTTTATAAATTGTTCAAATTTAGACAGATTGTTTCATCGTCCTAACAATGCAATAATGTTCACTGTGGCATGTAGGTCATTGCAGGTCATTCCTTGTTTTAGTAAGTACTGGGAGAGTGACTATGCATGCTTTGTAATGAAATGGTTATTTATATATTATACAGGGAGTTCTGATGGGATGCGCAAGTGTGGGACCACACAATTCGGTCAGACTTGCACAAATCAGCACAATTCCTAAAACTTCGCACAATCCCGCACAATACTGAAATATTTGCTTCAAATCTTAATTAAATCAGGTATTTCTATTGATTACCAGGATTTCGAGAAACTTTTAAGCCTATTTTCAGCCCATTTTCCTTCCAAACAATTGAAAAATCCGCTCGCTTTCCTTGAACAGCTTGAGCGGATCGATATATAAACAACAAGGCTTTCTCTTTGCTGTCCTGGGAACTAGTCTCAAATTTACTTCTATCCAACTTCCTACATAATTATGTACCAAATTTTTTGCATAGCTTTTTAGTTGTCGTTTTCCAGACATTGTCGTTTTTCTTACCAGTCTGTTGATATTTTTTCGAGCGCTTTCGCTTCCTCGTTCAGTTTAATATGTCGGGAACCAAAGAAGAAACATAGAAGAAATGTACAGTCGCACCAAAATGAATGTCACTCGATCTCAATTATCTTCACAAATAACTGATCAAGTTTGCAAATAGACAAACAGACTATTAATGTGTCAGTCAATTCTAAGCGAGATCATCCCCCCCCCCCTCCCCGGGCAAACCCCCAGGCATTATTTTGACTTTTTTCAAAATGTCTGATCAAATTCCCCACAATGCGAGTCACTTGCACGGTCAAATGCCCCACTGATCGGGGCTGAAAACTCATTGTGAATTGGGCTTTTCTTGTTAACACTAGATCTATATAAAAATATACAGTCATACCTTTCAAATTAAACCAATTTTAATAGGAAAAGATAATAATAGTATTTATATAGCGCTTATACATCCCTGTTCTAAAATTACGGTGAACCTACTTTACATTAACGCAACATTTATACACACACCAAAAGAAACTAACTGGCAACATGGGCCCTATTTAAGACACGTGGCGATATTTGCGGTTCTTTTGTAAAAAGTGTTTACTTTTACATATATTTGTATAATTGCAATTAATGCTGTGAACCGAACAAGAAAATTATTTAGAAACACTATTTTAAGAAACCCATCCAGAGACAATCTCGGACACATTTGTTGTAAATAGTTTCGCTGATACTTGCATTTGACACAACACCTGAGGGTAAATTCTGGCCGTCAATTAAGTATTCTGACAATTTCTGTTAGTTGTTGCTGCTTTTTTCTTAAACAAGTGACTTTGGTTTTCAGCCCCCCTTGCTCTGTTAAGTGCATTTTGGAGATGTTCCCACCACATCTGAACTTGCTACTCAGCCAGGCAACGTTTTTTGGCAAGTGGCTGAAAACTGGACGGAACTCAGACCTTGTGCAACGGCATAATTTATAGACCTGAGCTGATTGCAGACCATGCGGAGTTATGACTTGTTATATGAATCACAAGATCCCTTTTAACCTTGACCGCTGACCAACATTTTGTCGACAGTCAAATGCCCAACCGTCCGGGCTTCTGTTCACGTCAAATCCCCCAATATTTGGGCCAGAATAGGGGTCAAATGCCTGGGGGTTGCCAGGGAGGGAGACGATCTTGCTTGAAATTGACTGATACGTAAAGCGCCGGAACTTTGGATTGATAGGAGAAAATTATCAAGTTCTGATCAGAATACTGGATTTGATTATTTCAATCAAGTGTTTTCATTCAGGAAAATTCAAAACAAATCAAATTACATTTAGCACGCACACATCTCAGGGTTGTGTTTTTCGGCAAACTTTAGAAGAAACTGTGTGAACCTTTACTGGAAATTATTCGCACTACATAAAAGGTACAGATTTTTCATAAAGGAACTTGCTCAGATTGGAAACATTTTATTTTGAGGTGGTATTTTGGTTTTACCCGATCAAGTTCATCGTGTCATGCAATGTGATTTTGTTTAGACAAATAAACTTTGGAAAAACAAAGAAAAACAGCTGCAAATTAGCGATTTCCCCCCCCCCCCCCCCCAAAAAAAAAAAAAAAAACGCTTTGTACTTTTCATTTATGCCGAATTTCCTCCCTGTCATATTTTTCTGGCCTGGCTAGAACACTGGTGATTGAATATTTGGTTGTTCAAAGGATTACACAATCCTGCACAATCTTTAAGTTATTTCCCGTACAATTTTATTTTTTTCCCGTACCCTGTCAGAATCCCTGTATATATTTACTGCTGGCATATCTGCAGCATGAAATTCGGTGGGAGACTTTCTGGCTTTATCAGGATGGGAAATTTGGAAAAAGTATATATCACCGCCCTTGATTATGTCAGATCATTGACTTGCATTCCAGTACTGGGCCTTTATTAGAAATCGATCGGTACTGTAGAGATGAATATTTGTGGAGGTGCGCTGGGCAGTATCCTTCAAATGTGTTATTTTGAACTTGTATTGTTTATAGCATTACCTTCCAGAGAAAGGAAGGAGAGAGTTTGAGGTTAAGCAATAGCATTGTTGCTGTAGAATCCATCGTTCTAAACAAATAATTTAGGGTGCTGTAAAAGTTATCAGAAAGAATTTCATGAATGCTGTATGTACATATCAACAAAAAAAATTATGAAGCGACATTTATTAAGTGAGTAATCAGTAGAACGTTTCTTCTGATTCTTGTACAGTGTATATTTCAGGATTACATGTATTTTGCCGGTTGGTTTTAAATTTTTTTGGTTCATTTTAAGGTTCAAACATTTAGGTTTCAGTGACTTTTTAACGCCTCATTTTGGTTCGTTTTTGTCCGTTTGTTTTTTTTTTTTGGCTGGAAAATTAGTGCCTGATTTAGTCTCTGCTTAGAGCGATAATTTTGGTACGGGTAGTCCGAAGTTTTCCCTATCAATGGTTTAATATAATTGGTACATATATCTGGTATTCCATCGAACTGTGAAATGGCTTATTTACACTTTACAAGCCATTTATATACAAAAAGCCAAGACCGCAAGGTAGTATGGGATTTTTATGCAATGGTATTTATAACTACCCATACTACCTTGCGGTCTTGGCTTTGAGCTTTCATCCAACAATGTTAATTGAAATAGCTGTATACAGTATCACAAAAGGAAAGATCACATAGCTTGTATATAACACTGACATTAATTTTATTGATGACTGAAATTAATGTCTTAAAATTATTAGCTTAAATAGAAACTTTAAAAAATTCTACCATGTCAAATATTTAATAATTATTATTCAACTGCACACAGTAGAGTACAAATAACACCCAAAATGAGTACAAATATCTCCCGGTATTTGTACTCCAGAAGACCGGTTTGACCGGTTTTTCACAGACGTCACTTTGAGCATTAGTCTTACGTAAGCGGTGAAAAAATGGCTGAAATTGTTCCCAAATTAGAACGGACAAAACTGAGAAAAACTACTGAGAAAATCTGACAGTCATAATTTTTTTTAATAAAGCGCGCGCGCGCTGACAAACAAGTTCAAAAAGCAAGCACGACAAACTTGAAAAAGTAAGAAAGATTAAAACGGTGTTCATGACTAAGTTGAATAATAAATCTCTTATTGGACGGTTTAGTGTGTAGTATCGTGGGATATTTTTACTCGTCTCTTGTATTTTGACTCGCCCTACGGGCTCGCCAAAATACAGCGAAGTAAGTTTTAGTTAAGTGTACCTGTGTTTTGAAGTTTTTGCCGCTTTGATTACAACAACAAATGGCGAGAGTTCAAACTTGCTTGCACGTTTGCATTCTCGTCTCCAGAGCTCCACGGTTTTTTTAAAATTGCGTCTCGTGTAGCTCTGGTAACGGACAAAAATTTGAATTTTTTGATTGGCCATTTAAAAATGAATGCGCAACAAGGTAAAAAATTTTACGCCTCTACGCATAAGGTTTTACTTCCGGTTGAATTTCAAATGTTGAAGTACATACATCAACATAACCAACGTTTTAATTTCAACGCAATCAAAGACCAATATCACCCAGTTAGCAGGTAAAGATACGGCTGCTAAAATAATTTCAAAGTATAACGGGATCTGAATGTTGCTAAATATGACCGACTCATTTCCGAAAATAATCAGTATGTGTCCTGGAAGACGAAGCTATAAGCGGCCACGAATATTAAAGAAGTATGTTGCTTGCAACAGGGTCGAGTATTAATTAAAGGAGAGGCAGAAATCCTGAAGAAAGCCTAAGGGTGAAAAGAAATATTACCGCTAGGTTACCCATTTTAAATAACAACAACAACAACCCTATCAGCACTCTCGTAAGCAAGTTATATTTTCTTTATTAGGTAGTACTCTTTGCTACAACTTGAAATACAAATCTAGGGAAACGAAGGTCACTCGAAGCCCAATTAAAATAACATGAAACCAATGCAAAACAAAAATTCCTCAATATTTCTTACCACTGTTCGATGAAATAAGCCTAATCAATGATCACATCGTGTCCATCAACAAACTTAGCTGTCCCATCAACTGATTTGGTCCGATATGATAGCGTTCAGTGGCGAAATGATAAATACACAGCTCGAGTGATCCCAAACAAAAGAAATCGGTTGACTTATCGAGGAATTTCTAAAACCAGTAGGCAAAATACAAAGACAGTCTTTCTTCTAAATAACAGCAGCACGTAAAGCTTTTCTTAATTCTTGCCTTTTTAGTGCGTTGTTTTCCTGTATTTGTTAAGTCTTGTACAGTGCTTTCGAACGCCATTCCACACACACAACATTCTCGTCTCCAGAGCTCAACCAAACGAAACGAGGGCACTGGGGACGAGAATGCACACACGAAACGTTTTTTTATTTCCGGTTTCTGGCATTGATCAAGCGCAATAGTACATTAATACATTAGGCATGCGCTAACGGATGTCGTGGATTTTACGACATCCGGAAGGCACTGTTACCAGAGCCCTTCGTTTTTCCGCTGGCCAAATGAAACGAAGGCTCTGGGGATTTAGTTTGGCGATTTAATTGCTTTCTTTCACGTCTTTTAGCCTTATTCGTTCTCCTGTTAAACGTATATTTTCCCTTTCAGCAAAATATGTCAAAGTTCTTTTCTTTAGGTCCGCAGAAATCCTCATTTTTTCAATGAAGTAATGGAACTTTAAAACTGGCTTTTGTCGCCATGAATAAATCTAGGTCTTCAACGTCGCATACTGGCCTGCAGGCACCTAATTAATCCAAGATTTGACACAAATCGCTCGCTCGCTCGCTCGATCCATCACTCGGATGTAAACTTTTTCCTCATATCTACGTTGAAATAACAAAATCTGACCTCATTAATCAGTCAAGTCCTTGGTAGCGCAGTGGATATTACGTGAAAGGACTCTTGAGCCAGAGGCCACCGAAGGACGTGGGTTCGAATTCCACCGGGTCGTATTTTTTTTCTTTTTTCTGTTTTTTTTTTTTCTTCGAGCTGAAAGTTACTTGTTTGTTTGCATTCGTCAAAAGTCATTACATTTAATTTCCAAAAAAAAATACCGACAATATTGCCTTATCGTTAGCATTTGGCTCGATGAAGCCTTTGATTTATAACAAAATCTCTGGCGAAACTGATGCGAGCGCTCCGTTTGTAAATTTTCTTTAAAATCCCGCCAAGCCAACTGAATGCAACGAGAACGAAGCGCTCAACCAATCACGAGTGAGAAATTTTGATGCTCGACCAATCAGGAGCGAGTAATTTTGCCCTCAATTAAGAAAAATTGCCCTCTTCGTCAGCCAATCAGCATTCAGTAATTTTGCCCTCTACATTATAAGGTTATTAATCTGACACAGTTTTTTGGCAAGATGACATTTGTCAGTTGCTATTCTAAGGTACCACTGGAGGTTTTTATTATTTGCCATTTTTATTTGCTTCACCTGATGCTGAAATACTTTCTGTTTTCATCCTAACTTTAAAGAAGTTTACCCATTTCAGGTGGATTTCAATTTTGAATAATCATCTATGCATTTCCAGGGAAAGAAGGGGGTCCAAATGGGGTACAGATTGGGAACCAAATGGGTGTCCATATGGGGGTCCAGATGGGGTCCAGATGGGGTCCAGATAGCGCTCCAGAAGGGGGGCGGGGTCCATGTTTTGTACCAACCTTCTGTGAGGCCATTTTCATTTTCAAATTACGCGACTTTAAAATGGATGCCATTGACAGGAAAACATTTTAAACCAAGGTCACTAAAGTAAAAAGGATACATTACCCCAGTAAGATTAATGCTATAGTATTTCAGCAAATCATTCCTCTAAACGAAAAAAGATAACAGGCTAAGTTCTAGAAAGGTTCATATAGGTTTGGTGTATTCAAACAAATAAGGCTATTACAGCTGTAGGTTCTTTTAAGGACCTAAAAGCAGCCTATTTAAAAATAGGCTGCTATTTTGAAAGGAAAAAGTGCTTGTCGCTGGGTGGCCCTTGCCTCTGTATCACAAATGTATATTATTCCTGGTGTATTTTTTAAGCATTTTATGTTTCTATGTTTGTTTGTTACTAAATAAAAACATGTTTCAGGATTTAGGCTAAAACAGGTCCATATATTTTAGGAGTCTTCACATGACCAATTTTATCCTACAGGTTCTTAATCCACTAGGTTGTCATTCATGGGTGTTTATTGTAATTGTTATAAATTTGTGTCAATGAAAAAGACTTGTTAAAGGCGCAGTTTGTAATGATAAATTCAGGTTGTAAATGTTACTTTAAGTAAAGTAATTGGTTTAATTGGAGTGTGCAATCACTCGCATCAAATTTCATGTTATTCATCTTTGACTCATTGTAAGAACAAGTGGACCACATTCTTACGTGTACCAACTCCAGCCTGGGTATGTCTAAAGCATATTTCAGCTATAATGTGCTTATACAAGCAAGTTTCTTTTTGGGAAAAAGAGTGTGTATAAGTAGTAATTTTATCAAGGATATAAGGTGCTTTAGAAAAAAAGTAGATTTGATTGAATGGGTGTTACTTTTGCAACTAAATAATGACATCACACGTTTTCCTTATCAGCAACATCTAGCACTTAAATTATGAAAAGACACCACTTTTTGTACAAACTGTGGTTTTGCCCATCTAATATGGAACATTAAATTAGAGCAACTTCTTCAAATTCCCCATTGCAACCTGACTGATGGACCCCCCCCCCCCCCCCCCCACGGTGCAGCAGCTAAATATTACCCTTGTGGTGTCGACAGTGGAAAATTATTGTATCCTGGTGTGTCCTGATTTTTAGAAGGTGGTACCCACTATACATGTAGGTGTCAGGAAGACCATTGGTTTGGTTCCCAAGACCACACTCAGTCCCACGCTGTTGACATTATTCAGAAGAGTACAATTTTTGCACATCACACCCATACAGTTGTGGGTCTCAGCGCTACACACTTGTTTGTCCATCTGCAAACATAAGAGGTTTATTTTCTGTGTTTAGAGATACAATGAAACCTTTTTGTCAATTACCATCAATTTGGTTTGCAATAATTAATAATAATAAATGCTAAATACTAAAACATCTATACATAAAAGAGAGCAATGCCTCTGCCAGGGTATGCAGAATAATATTTATTAAAGATAACAATACATTTGTTGCCAAGGTTTAAGTAATCTACAAGAAAAATTAACCAGAACAATATATCATGCTATTTGGCAGGCATAATCAAGCAGGAGGAGGAGGAGAAAGAGGAATTGGAGTGAGAAGAGAGGGGAGAGGAGAACTGTCTTAAATTGGCCTGTTATTTACATGAAAGTACACCAATAGGATGCCAAAACCAGTGTTGAATGAAACAACCACCTCTGTTAACAAAGGTTATGATTGTAAACATTGTGGCAAATGTTTCAACAGAGCAGGAGACCTAAACAAACATAAAAGAATCCACACTGGGGAGAAGCCATATGAATGTCAACACTGTGGCAAGTGTTTCAACCAAGCAAGAAATCTGAGGACACATAAAACAATCCACACTGGGGAGAAGCCATATGAATGTAAACACTGTGGTAAATGTTTTAGGCAAGCAGGAAATCTGAGGAGACATGAAACAATCCACACTGGGGAAAAGCCATATGAATGTAAACACTGTGGCAAGTGTTTTAACATAGCAGGACACCTAAGGATGCATGAAAAAAATCACACTGGTGAGAAGCCATATGAATGTAAACAATGTGGCAAGTGTTTCAACACAGCAGGAAATCTGAGGACACATGAAACAATCCACACTGGGGAGAAGCCATATGAATGTAAACACTGTGGTAAATGTTTTAGGCAAGCAGGAAGTCTGAGGACACATGAAATAATCCACAGTGGGGAAAAGCCATATGAATGTAAACACTGTGGCAAGTCTTTTAACATAGCAGGAAATCTAAGGACGCATGAAAAAAATCACACTGGTGAGAAGCCATATGAATGTAAACAATGTGGCAAGCGTTTTAACCTAGCAGGTAGTCTTCGAAAACACGAAATAATCCACACTGGGGAGAAGCCTTATGAATGTAAACAATGTGGCAAGTGTTTTAGAAACGCAGAATGTCTGATGACACATGATATGATCCACACTGGGGAGAAGCCTTATGAATGTAAACTCTGTGGCAAGTGTTTCAACAGAGTGGGAACTCTGAGGAACCATAAAACAATCCACACTGGGGAGAAGCCATATGAATGTCAACACTGTGGCAAGTGTTTCAACAGAGCAGGAACTCTGAGGACACATAAAATAATCCACACTGGGGAGAAGCCATATGAATGTAAACACTGTAACGCATGTTTTAGGCAAGAAGGAAGTCTGAGGAGACATGAAAGAATCCATACTGGGGAGAAGCCATATGAATGTAAACACTGTGGCAAGTGTTTTAACAGATCGGAAAATCTAAGTACACATGAAAAAATTCACACTGGTGAGAAGCCATATGAATGTAAACAATGTGGCAAGTGTTTTAACCAAGCAGGAAGTCTGAGGACACATAACAAAATTCACACTGGGGAGAAGCCATATAAATGTAAACACTGTGGCAAATGTTTTAACAGAGCAGGAAATCTTAGGACACATGAAACAATCCATACCGGGGAGAAGCCATATGAATGTCAACACTGTGGCAAGTGTTTCAACAGAGCAGGACACCTCCAGAGACACAAAAGAATCCACACTGGGGAGAAGCCATTTGAATGTAAACACTGTGGCAAGTGTTTTAGCTCAAAACCATATCAACAGACACATGAAAGGTTATGTAACAAAGTGATCAGTAGCCGTTCGAGAGCTCAAGTGGATGCTGTAAATAGCAGTGACAATATCAGTAACATATCAACCCCAACCTGTACTGTCCAAGTTCCTCAGTCAGATCATGTTGAAAAGCATAGCTGTTGGATTTGTCAAGAGGAGATGAGTAGTGAGATGCTACTTCTTGAACACTATGAAAATCACATGACATGTGTAACTGAAGAAGGTTGAGTATCTTTAGTTATTTTTTTTGTGAGTAAGTCAAAAGTTTCAGCTACAGTTGTCAATTGTCATTGGCGCCATTAATCCATGTGCACGTTTCGTAGGTTATTTTCCATACAATTGTTTTGCAAGGATCTTAAAGGGACAGTGTCTCAGATAAAAAAAAAAATATCGTGTTTTCATGATTGCGGTTAAAATAGAAAGAAAAAACGTCAAAAGTTGTGAACTAAAAAGACAAAATGACTAAAAAACTCAAAATTCCACCAGAATGGAAACTTTGATTTATTGACCACCTGTAACAAACTCAAAATTGGTGAACTGTAATGTTAAAGGCCCAGTATCACCCATTCAGCTTTGAGGTCGTGATTGGCTCTTTAGGGAATTTTCGACTGAGTTAAATTAAATCATCGCGGCATTGGGCGCGCTATGTATTTTGGGTGATACTGGGCCTTTAAAACTTTATTTTAATCCTGGACGTTTTCTTCAAGCTACTACCTTCTTTGCTTCCCCTTTGCTCTATAGAATATTTTCATGCCATTTATATGTAGTTGTATATTTGGTGATGTTTGACAATAAAATGTGGAAATTAAGTAAACACAATTTTGTTGTTTTGGCGGGACATGCAGTGTCCCTCTAAGATTATCGATATCTCTTAAAAAGTAAGAAGTTTAATGTAGCGATAAACTAGCAGTGCTGTCCAAGCATTAAAAGGCAACAAAACTTATAACTTAAAGGGACACTATCACCTATTTTTAGTATCACTTTGAAAAGCCAAAGAACATATTTGTTTCAATGGAAACCTTAAAATAATGGTCAAGTTTTGTTAACAAATACCATACCACTGCACAGAAACTAGTATTCGTTATCTTTGGCTGCGGATGGCCAGGATGGAAATGGATTGTAAAATCGCAGAAAAACTTATTATGGTTTGTTCTTCATTGAAGAAATCACGTAATATCTTTTGGGTGTTCTAAAAGCAATTTTATGTTTGAGCAAGGGTACTTTGTGATATATTTAGAGTATTTTGACCAAAAGACAGAAAAATCTGCGTGACAATGCCCCTTTAAAAGGTCCTTATGGTTGTTGGATTATATGTTACATAGAATGCTTTCTAAATGTGGGTATTAAGGAGGTAAAGTGCATGTGATCATCAAAATCGTCTCTCTAATTTACCATGAATATGGAAGTAAGATACCTTATTGCAGTGCGTGGTGTTTGAACGTTTGAAGTAATTTATCACACATGAGGCAGTGTTTCATCAGATTTCCAAACACCGAGAAGTGGGTTGAAAAACGAGGCACAGCCGAGTTTTTTAACCTGCTTCAAGGTGTTTGGAAGTCTGATGAAATACTGTGTCGATGTTTGATATTACTTTCAAACATATGTTTGATTTTACTTTCAAACAAAATGATTTTAGATGGAGAAATTAAGGATGCAAAAATGAGGAGTGTTTCAACTGATTTCCAAACACTCATTAAACCTTAATTTCCTTTGTATTTTGGAATTGTTAATGAGTTTAAAAATGATTTTTAAAATATTGTTAATAAACATGTAAATGTCGCAAAAATGCGGGCATTTATTATGCATTGTTTTTATTTATCCATGTTTGTATTTAGATTGCTTCGCCACACA
>JAJGOT010001450.1:0-11851 GCA_022457155.1 Cladopsammia gracilis
GCTCATGCGCGTAGCGGCATGAGGTAAGGTTTCGGCTCCGTTTTTCTTGTTATAGAGTGTTTTCACTCACGTGACGGGCGGCCATATTGGAGTGCTAAAACAATAGCAAATGTTTGAATAAGAATAGAGCTAAAGTCCCATAGGATTCGTTTGGGACACCAATATGGCCGCCGTGACGTCACTTGAAAACACTATTATTTTTATTATTTTTATTTTTTGTCACGATTTTGCATGCAAATTTTGCACGCATATTTTAAATTGTGCACTTTCGGTTGACGTATTTGCCATTTACACTTCCTGTTTAGTGACTTCCGGCTATTCTCACTTCCGGTAAAAGAGCGTTACTTCACGACAGAATCTCCTACAACCCTACATACATTACTATATTTACGTTTGGTATATATAAGACTTAGAAGAATCACTGGCTTCAAATGAATCGCGCAAGCAAAGCCTAATTCGATCATTAGAGTCACACCGTTCTATATTCAACTGGACATTATGCCTTATTATTACGGTAGGACTCCTTGATAATTTTCTTTACCAACACAGTTTGCGAGGATACCGATGGAGAAAGAAGTTCGGAGAAAAAAAAAAAACGTGTAACACTGGAAAAACTGGACCATTTACAGAGTTTACAAAATTTCTGTAAATCTAGTTTTTACAGACTTTTTATCACAAACGAATTTTAGCGGAGCACTTGCCAGGCCGAAGGCCTGGCTGCGCAGCTCCATACTCATAGAACCTACGCCGTGATTTTTCATGGTCATGGCTAGCGGAATGTTTCGCGGGCGCGTTGTCTGCCCGCCGACGCCCGTGTTGGACAACATCCGGGATCTTAGCAATTTTGTTTTTCGCGCGGCCACACAGCCGTGAGCTCGGAAAACACTTTAGTTGTTTTCTTGTGCCTAGCGGAGAGTTAAACTCGTTATTTTCCTGCATTTTTTCGCGGTTTGCTACTCAAGACAGGGATACTAATTAAGGTATACTCAGAAGCCGCTTTAGTGGAAAAAGACGAGCTTTCAGGGATAAAATCTTGCTTCGAGGAACTTCGTGTATTACGTTTTTATCAATGCGGGAGATGATTTCAGAACCAGAAGCGGAGATTTGAATTTCCAAGCAAGCGAGGAACTTAAAGGTAAAACAGATTACAGTTTTCGATGAGAATTTATGTTGATATCAATCTGTGAGTGACTTGTTATTAGTGTTATTGTTAGTTTTGGCGAATTGATTTTAAAACGTGCCTAAATTTAGTTGTATCGATCTCTTGAATTTCATCGAAGAAAGCTTGAACTCGAGCTATAATTACATGGTACGCGTTTTGCTTTTAAACGTAAACTAATGGAGATTTGAATAAATTTTTTCGAAAGAAGATTGTGTTGTCCATTTTTATGTGTTAGTTCATTCATTAGATAGATTGAAAAGCGATTTTATGTAAACAAAACAAGACTTGATTTTATAGTACAGTTCTATCTTCACTCGCATCGCCTTATGCAAATATGTTTGTGTATTTTTGCAATTTTTGATTTTCAAATCAGTTTCTCGGGCAATTTTTGACAAGCATAAACTGTATTTTATTCGGAAACTAGTGGTACTATTTATTCTAGACAAATAAAAGTTGTTTTTGTGAACTTTTGTACGGTCTATAAAAATGTACTGTGCAGACGGTCGCGTAACACTGTTTTTGAGAATTGCTAAAATTGAAAATAACCCGTTCGTCAATCTTAATTCTTGTGCTTCCAACCTTTCACCTTAGTTAAGTTTCACCTTAGTTAAGCTTGTTCAAAGTGCGACGCTGTTAGGCTTGGGCTATCTATATATATTATGGCTTTTATTTGGGTGAAAAACAAAATGTCTGTAAATTATTGTTTTACAGATATTTTACAGACTTTAGTTATCGTTGTATGGTTTGAAAGCTTTATAAAATCTCTGTAAATTCTAGTGTATCGAATATGAAATACTGAAAATAATTTACAGAGTTAACAAAAACTTTGTGGAATATCTGTAAATATGCGATTTACAGAGATTTTGCTGGAATTCAGCAATGTTTGTAAATTTTTGTAGGTATTGTAAAATCTCTGTAAAATGGCATATACGGGGCATTGTAAAATCTCTGTAAAATGGCATATACGGGGCATTGTAAAATCTCTGTAAAATAGCATATACGGGGCATTGTAAAATCTCTGTAAAATGGCATATACGGGGCATTGTAAAATCTCTGTAAAATAGCATATACGGGGCATTCTAACTGAATTCTCTACAATTGTCAGTGATAAAATTTTTGTTTAAACAGTAAAGTCATTAAATGGTAAATCGATATTTTCTGACTTTCTGTACTGCTCTTGATATTAAGGTGTAGTAGACAGCCACGTTTTACGAAACAGTCATAAGCATTAAACTGCAAAATATTACACAAAAGTAGAATCACGAAATGCGTCGTTGTTGGAGGACGACCGGCTGGTGGTTAAAAAAACTCAAGCTAACCGGGATTACTTAACTAACCGGACATAATTAACAACCGAGCTAATCAGTCGGTTTCAGAAACGAGCAACGACACACGGTTGCAAGAAAGCGGTATAACCTGGGAATGAAGTGAGAATGCAATGGCTATCGGTGGTATGTTAAACTAGCATGGCGGACAAGAATACCTACGCGAGAAAGTTATTGTCTCATTTTATTGCTGAGGCAGTAAAATGGTAAGAAAATCCTTATTTTGATACGGTATTTACCGATTCTTTTTGCTATATCAGTTCTTCTGTTTTGCTTTATTAGGACAAAGACAAACCTGCGTGAAATGGCTGGATGCAAAATCGAAGTGAAAGTTGTTTTCACAGAACTGAAGAAGGCGAATTTCTCCCTGTCCTATAAAGCCTTCGGAACGGCAATACGATTCATCCAAGATTCATCCAAGCTGGCATCTTCCAAACACATCTTGGCGCTCAAAGTGGCGATTTACAGTGGTTCGATGCCACAATACGTTACCGCGACATTTTTAACACATGACAGCTACAAACACGTGTAGTATTTTGACACATTCTCTTCCCCAGAGCCCTCGTTTCGTTCTTTCGGAAAAACGGTGGAGGTCTGGGGACAGGAATAGATGTGACGTAGGCTACAAACCTTACCACAATGCCTCTCGCTCTATTCGCGCTCCTTTTCGTTATTTCGTTGAGTTCATGCAAATTCATCTTCGCTTGTACATTTTGTGTAATATCTTTTTTTTTCGTCGGACAGTGGACAATTTCAAAGCGAGTGAGTATATCAGTGTTCAAATCTTAGTTTTAGCTTTTTCAACATTGGAAATTGTTAGTCATGTCGATGGAATTGGATCGTTGCTATCGCTGCTGTCGATGGTGGACACGACGCGCACTGACTCACGCCGGTTCTTTCCTTAGACCATGGATGCTGGCGATTTTCTTAGAAAACATGGGTTAGCAGACCTTATAAAGATTGTGGTGGAAGATAATAAGGTAAAACGGTCTAAAATATAAACTTATTTGGCCCGATCGATCGCTCAGCGAATTGTTACCGACTGAGATACCTTCTGGGGTGGGGGTCGGGAAATGATGGTCTTCAGCAAGAAAATTTTGATTAATCGCTCTGTTTTCCATTGCTGACTCATTTACCTTGCTTATTGAAAGCTAAGTAATAACAACTTGGCAAACATCACAATATATCTTGCAGTTTGACTTACGAAAAGAACAGGGTTTATTTTAAGGTTTGTTTTGAAAGTGTTCAAAATGATGTTTTGAATGCTGAACTAATATTTAACAATTATTGGATGAGGTTGAGCATGATAGCGATAATTATCAAGGCCAAAGTTTGTGTTATCTGCTGAAGCCGAAGGCTGAGGCGGATAACACAAACTGAGGCCTTGATAATTATCGCTATCATGCGAAAACCGAATCCAATAATTGTTTTATTATGCATATTCCTGAGCTGCACTTGTAAAGACAAGAGTGCGCACAAAAATTGATCAATGCACAGCAGTCAACTTGTAAGTAAACAACTTACGTCACTTCTGCATGCATAAAACTATTGTCTGTAGGTATGACATCACTTCTGCATGCATAAAACTATTGTCTGTAGGTATGACATCACTTCTGCATGCATAAAACTATTGTCTGTAGGTATGACATAACAGAAACAGCAAGCAATAATTAGCTGCGTGCTTATAGCCAATCAAAATCGAGCTAGTGACACCAATGTATAATAATATTTCTTATTTCACAGATAGCAAACCTGAATCCAATGAAGTTACATATATTGCCCCAGGCAAGTAAACTTTGTAATTAATTTTCTAACAATTTAGTTAGTAGGATTGTGTGTACAGTGTATTACAATGCATTGTGTTGAAAATAATTTTCACAGATTTTTTAACAGTTTCCAGTTGTTAATTCCTTTGTGTGTTGTCTTATCTTTTGATGGATAAAACAAGTACAATAAGTGCAAGTCCAGGTACAGCACTTAATGCCAATAAAGAATTATCAAAAAAAGAATTAGTTGTGCTGGCAAACTGATTTGTCAGCTCAAGCTGTCAATCTAAAATATAATGATTTTAATAAAACATTGCTGGCAGCAATAAGGCGACATGAAGGAAAGGTAAATATTAAAATAATTGAATGAGATGATTTTACCACTAAGACTCACTAAGGACTGTTTACAATGTACATAAATGAGTCAAGCATAAGTCAAGCAATAGATGAAGACACAGTTATTTGTAATAATTTATTGGTCATTGGTCAATACTAAGTTGCTTATGTTAGGACAAATGCTAACCAAAGAGACTGATATGATCAACATGTTACTGCTTCTGCATATGTTGATTGCCCTTGTGCTTGCATAACATGCATTATTGGCAGAAGGGATACCATGAAATTCTTAGAAATAACACCTAAAGACCTCCAGGACACCCATTTTTCAATTTTTGGCAAAAAGTCTGCGTCATGCATTTCATAACATAAGAATTGGTGTTTGGGAGAATTTAAAAGTAAATGTGAGCCCAATCAACATATCTTTTGTAAATAGCCGTCCGTTTTCTAAACAGACAGCTAATGTTTTCCACATTTTAAGGATTAAAATGTTATTCATTTCAATTTTAGTCATGAGATAAGGGTGAAGTGAAGTTACTGTAGGTAAAGTAGGACCCCGCCTACTCAAACTCAAACTGTATGCAGTGAAATTACGCCTGTGTCACCGACTAAAATATGAATCTTTCTTGTGTCACCAAAAATCAGAATTAAATGTATTTCAATTGTCATCATAGTGGAAGGGAGCTGGAGCTTTAAAATGCTGTGACAGCACTGATGGAGACGATGCAAAGGAAAACATGGATATTGCTGATGAAATTGTTGACAGTCCTTCTGTGGCAAAGTTCTACGGAACTTTCCACTTTGGCAAGAGTGGGAGTTTTACATTAAACCGGTCAAAGGCCAAGGTCCTTATTGCGAGAAAGCTAGCCTCAGACCGAAAGCCCACTGCCTATAAAGAAAGGTACAGTGATTTACTTGTTATTAAAAGTCAAAGCATTATCTAAAAATACATTTAAGGTGCTCAGGGCATAACCACATGTGTCATATTTTCACTCAGATTGGCCTCATAAGGACTATTTGAGTGAATCAAAAATTACCTTAAATTGGAGCATTTCATTTTTAGATGGCCCTACATGTAATCCTTCTGATTATATATCTTTTCAGAATATGAAATCCTTCCATTTTCATCCTTTCATATTGTGTTCACATTCTGTTTAAGCATAATAAAAGGCTGCTAGTGGAGAGGAAAAAGAAAAGAAATTATAAAATGGTCATTTGACGAGACCAACATGCCTAATTGTTATATGCAGTAATGCATTTAATAAAATAAACATTTGGCATGTTTAATTTAGTCAAAGATTTGTATTAGTGCAGCAATTAATATTAATATTTAGTGTTAATATTTTTTCATTCAAAAATTTATATGTCAGCAGGTTCAAGAAAGCTGCACCAGTGAGGATTTAAAACCACAAAAGGTGATTATGTATTTTAGATAGTTGACAGAAATAAATTTTAAAGGATACAGTGGAACACCCACTTCACAGAAAAAAATAAAAGAAGTAAATGTTAGAAGTTATTACTGCCAGTATACTAACATTGCACACTGAAACTTTTGAAATATTGTCACAAATAATAACCATAAAAAGCGTTATTGTCAGTTACTCTATAATATGGGATTTCAAACATTTCCAAACGGTCATTTTTGTTTTACAGAGAGTCAAGCAAAGCTCAAGCGATGATGGAGAAATTGTTGTAAGCACAAATTTACTCATCTTTATTATTGCTTTTGATGCATGTTCTTGCTTAACTCTGCAACCAGAGTAAAGTCATAAGAGCAAGGGTGGTGTGGTGTTGAGAGCACTTGCCTCCCACCAATGTATTCTAAGTTTAAATACTGGGCTTGGCATATTATGTGATTGTGATTGAAGCAAACAGATACTTAACCTTTTAATATTCTGTTTTCACAGGAAAGTAATCCAGGAGCAAAACCAGTTAATCAAGTAAGCATATGTACCTGTAAAGGTGTTAGTTTTATAAACATCAAAAGACAGTATCATTTATTTTCAAGTAACCAGAGTTACACTGTACAGTCAAACAAGATGGAATTTTCTGTAAAACTTTACAAACTAACATCATAATGTTGGTAATTTGATTGACCGTTTACCCTAAGAACTACATAATTTGCAACTGGTGCAAACAACTTCATTTCGGTAGAAAATTTCATCTGGTACTGGTAGATTATTTGGCAGATTCCTTTTTATTTGAAAATTTTGCTTGGAATATTACTGAGTTGATTATTTAGCATGTGAACTAAAGCTGAGACCAAACTGATCATAGAAGGTTTTTTGAACAAGTGGAATCTCCTGAAAACCTTTGCAAGCAAATTCCCAAACCATGCAAGCAAGCTGTTTGCACATGGCAAATTTCTCAGATTAAACTGCCAATGAAAATACATAATGACCAAAATTTGCAAAGTTGCACAGAAAGTATTGAGTTTTTTTAAACAAGCCATAAGAAGTAAAAATGTGACTAAAGTGTGTTTGTTGTTGTTATTTATTGTTTCAATATTATTTTTACAGGATAATAACCCAGCAGCCAGTGACAAAAAGAAAAAAAAAAGTTGACAAAGTAAGCGTACAGGGATGAAGGGGTGTTCTCAGTTTTATGACAGTGTTTTATTATTATAAACAAATAATAGTGGATGAGGTTTTTGTGATAATCAAGCTTTCGGCTTCAGCTGATAACACTTACCAAGACCTTGATTATTCCTGATATTACAAAAACCGAATCTAATAATTGTTTTATTACTCTTTTTTTAAAGAAAATTTCAACAAAAACACTGTCGCATGGAACATACTTTATTATTTTCCAACAAGAATAGAATTCACCACCCGTGAACTGGGCATTGCTCTTGGAAATCATGACTTGTCGTGTGCACACTTAACAGATAATTCACTTACAGTGTATCTACTAGCAGATAAGTGAATAATCTTGTAGGGTGAGCTGATTTCCAGAATTAAATGTAGGTTCTTAGCCAATGGGAAGACAGATAGTGACTTCAATGAATAATAATAATAATAATAATAATAATAATAATAATATCGATGTACTTATCGATGTAGCCATTCCCTCTGACAAAAACATCTCCACCAAAGTCTCTGAGAAAACATCCAAATACAAAGACCTAGAACTTGAGATAGCAAGAATGTGGCAGACGAAAACTCAAACCATTCCTGTGGTAGTAGGTGCACTGGGGATGATCAAGAAAGGCATAGAAAAAATAGTCACTAGCATCCCTGGCAACATCAACCTCTGCGAAATTCAGAAAACCGCACTACTTGGGACAGCCAACATCCTGCGCAAGACCCTTTCTCTGCAATGCTAAGTAGTGTGGCCTCCACAGCGCCTCATGGGTGCCCTAGGTCCATGGTTTGGACCCGGCCCCCATGGAGAACACATAATTATATAGAGAACACATGATAATAATAATATAGTCATAATAATAATAATAATAATAATAATAATAATAATAATAATAATATAATAATAATAATAATAATAATAGACTACCTTTGTCATTGAATGAATGAATGAATTCTAAGCCACGTTTTGTTTTGCTAGGGCCGTAAAAAGGTTGCAAGTCCTGTAAAAGGATGAAGTAAGCAATGAACGTGTAAGTGTTATTGTAATTTTCATGCTGAAGAGGGTTCACCTTTTCAACAGCAGCTTCCACATAAACACACAGGCTTGTACATTATGGTAAAGTTACATTTTTTTTGAGAGATGGGCTTGTTTTGTTTTGGTATTTACATGTATACTCTAGTAATGCAACACTTTTGAGTGGTACCATGGAATGTACCACTAGTCATTTGAATTTTCTCGGTGTACACACAAGCGTTGTCAAGTGTGTATACCAAGAAAGTACAAGTGACAAATGGGATATTCCATGGTATATCATGAGAAAGTGATGCATAATTATTTTATACCATGCCATAGAAAATACACTAGCAGGAACAGGATGCAGCACAAAATAGGAAGGTTGGGTGTAATACCGTTTAATATACACTGTACAAACAGCTTTTCTGTATTCTGATTGATTGTATTTTCTATGGCATGGTATAAAATATGGTTTTATGGTACATATGTGGCAAGTACAGTTGTAGATAAGGGTAGTTTGATTTTCATCCCCATCATCCATCATATCTTTACCTGTAGAAGCACACAGTACTAAGTTCTTTATTTTTATTCAATTTTATAGAGTCTTCCATATCTCTCCATATGAGTTGGAAAGATTAAAAAGAATAGAAGAGGGAAATTTGGAACTCTTAAAAAACAATTTGGTAAGATTGTGACACAACTATATGGCTAATAGTAGTACGTAATGACCCTCATTTGGTATTTGAGGAATTGAACCAATGTTAAAATTTCAATGGATAAAATAATGCATGGCATCTCACTTCCCTTGGGAAATGATATAATGAGGTTATACTGTATCAACTCTATTGATTGATTCTCTATTATTTGGAGTCAACATGCAACCTGTTTTAACTACATGTATAGCATTGTAAAATTTTGCAGTAATGTAGTATTCTCTTTAAAAGCAAGGTTTTCATTTTGCTTTCAATTAAGTAGTCTCCTGTTTTGTACACTTATGGGAATATCAAAGTATTCAAAAGCAGTATGCGCTTCACTTTTAAATGCCATTTTTTTCTCATCAATTTCAGATACCGAGGCCAATGGCAATAATCACCACTCTGTTCTTTATGCAAGTAAAGAAATTAGCTGATTTAAAAACTATGCAACTTAAAAGAACTCTGCAAGACCTGGGTGTGCCTGTCCCTAGGGCGGGTGAAATGGCAGAAAACAAAGAGAACTTAGTGGTACTTATTGGAAAGGAGCTTTTCCTTAAAGGAAAAGTTCGGGAAAGACGAAACAAAAGTTGTAACAAGGGATAATCTTGTTATTGTTTAACTACTTGAATAATTAGAGTCAATAATCAACTTTTACAACCTAAGAACCAAAAAAAGACATGCATACATGTCTAAACTTCAAGAAATGGTTGAAGAAGAAGAAGATTATCTTTTGTGGGTATAAATAAATCACTATCCAGCAGATAAATTTGTAAAAGCTAATTATATGTTATTCTCTGGAAAGCACTGTCCATCTTTTGAAGAACCAGGGCAAAGGGGACTATTTTTTTAAGTTTTGTTGCAGAAAGAAATTTTGTATAAATTCCCCATTTTTTATTAAAAAGAGATCACACAAATACATCAGGGGACCTATTATTTATAAGTTTTGCAGAAAGAAAATTATTTTTATTCCAAAAAAAAAATCAAATAAATTGTGATCATCATCTTGTTGAACCTTAGACAAATATACCAGTGGGGCCGGCCTTTGATTTATAAGTTCTGTTGCAAAAAGAAATTTATTTATTATTCCAAACAAAACATTTAAATAAATTGTGATCTTGTTGAACCTTAGACAAATATACCAGTGGGGCCGGCCTTTGATTTATAAGTTCTGTTGCAAAAAAAATTTATTTATTAATCCAAACAAAACATTTAAATAAATTGTGATCTTGTTGAACCTTAGACAAATATTACAGGGGACCGCCTTTGATTTATAAGTTTTGTTGCAGAAAGAAATTTATTTATTAATTCCCCCCCCCCCCAAAAAAAAAAAATAAATAAAATGTGATCTTGTTGAACCTTAGACAAATATACTAGGAGGACCTTTTATTTATTAGTTCTGATGCAAAAGGATATTTATTAATTTCAAAAAATGTTCTAATATATCATGATCTTGCTGCACCTTCTTAGAGATAGTTATATGTATTGCAATATAATAGAAGATAGAATATATTTCTTATCATGATCCATTAGATGAAAATAATAAAGGAAATTAATAATGTTGCATTGAAGCCTTGCCTTCAGTTTCATGGATTTGTTAGCTGCTGGTTTCTCATATAAATTGCTGGGTACAAGCATGGAAAATCCAGAAACCCCAAAATGGCGCGACTGTGGAAGCTATGCACTTAAATTGTGCTAAGACAAGTGAAGCTTATTTCTATGCCAAAACTTACCAAGGTGGTGTTTACTGGTTTTTTATATGTTTATGTACCCAGTAATTTGCAAGTTTTTGTAGCATGCCTACAGTAATATGTTGGCAGAGATTTTTTTTAGTACTGTAAAATCTCTGTATAAACATTAACATTTTACAGACAAAATGTGGAAAAAAAAGTGAAATTTACATAGTTTTTAAAGAGTTGATAAAATCTCTGTAAAAAGTGCACATTTACTACATACAAATTTACACAGAAAATAAAGAGATTTTACAGATATTTTGAAATGTATAAAATCTCTGTAAAAACTGCACATTTACTACATACAAATTTACAGACATAATAAAGAGATTTTACAGAGATTTTTGTAAATCTATAAAATCTCTGTAAAATATTACAGAGATTTTACAAATATTTTACAACCTTTTGTAAATTCCTAATAAAATCTCTGTAAATGGTTTCAAAAATTTACAAGATAAACATGAAGATTTTACAGACATTTCATAAAAAACGATGCAAAAATCGGGTGAAAATTTACAGACTTTTTATGGGATTTGTAAAATCTCTGTAAGTGTGCACATTTACAGACTTCGAAATTTACAAGGAAAATATTGAGATTTTACAAATTTTACAGAGATTTCACTAAGATTTTGTAAGTCTGTAAATGGTCCAGTTTTTCCAGTGTAATCACATTTATCATGGCAGCTGTTGGATTTTTCACTGGTTATTTACCAGGTGTAATTTTTTTCTCAGTTGTAGCATCGCATGATGATATTAAGATAGACTTAAATTAATCGTACCTTAATCTTTTATCAGTGTTTGGTATTGCCTTCAATAGCAGTTTATGTTTTAACCCGATTATCTATGCTTTTCGCAGTACAAACTTCCAGAAAGGGTTTAAACGCATACTGTTGTGTCACAAACCAACACCACAGAATGGGATTCAGTTGAGATGATTAAATTGTTAGTTTGTTTTTTTGTTTTACTATTAATACTTTCAATATACTATTCCAATAAACTTTGTAACTAAAGTATACGATTGCTCAATTTCCTTTAATTCAAGGGACATTGTCCCGGCTGATATATCGTGTTTTCATGATTATGGCCAGGAGATTGCTTTTTGCTTGCTTTACTACACGTATCTTGAAATAGGAAAAACAAATCGCTGAAAGCGATGACAGCAAAGAAATATTTACTAACGAGACAAAATAACGACTCAGTCAAAATTCCACAAGAATGACAATTTTGATTATATTGATCG
>JAJGOT010001451.1:0-11810 GCA_022457155.1 Cladopsammia gracilis
CAGCCTTCGATCGGCTGTTAACATTGAGCCTGCGATATGTAAAGGTCACCTGTCTTACCCATGGGACAGTGTTGGAGGGAGGGGATGGAGGGGAGTTAGACTCAAGGGGTATGGTGTTGGTGGAGCAGAACGCCCAGGAGATGGGACCGGGCAGGTGTGCAGAATTTTTTATTTAGAGCTGATAACGGGAAATTTTCACCTAAAACTTTTATTTTTCGTGTTCTATTTAGCATCTTGAATGCATTGTAATACTTTACTGAAATTTCTTATAAAACAGTTAACAGTTAACATTAAAATTTCAGGCTTCATAACACATACTTGAGGCTAAAACTGTAGCAGCCATGACACTTAACACATAACACTGTCTAGGCCGTACGTCTTATTACGATGCTGCTGATAATGTTTTTATATGTTACTTCAGGAATGCACTCCAGAAAACCTTCAGTTGAAGAAGAAGGTGTTTGGTAATCTAGACAAGTCTGTCACATTTAATGGGACCATATTGGCTAGCTCAACATCCTGTATTGTACCATCAAAATTTACTGAATCTTTAAAGCATTGAAGTCAGTATATCGTGGCCCACCTCGTGAATCGTCATGCCAATTTATTATTTCTTGAATGTTTACTTATGAGGTAGTTTGTACTTTAAGTTACAGCTCTAACCTTTGTCAGAATTCATGTCAACTGTTATTCGCCATTTTAAATATTGCTGGTTCTACAAATTTTTCATAATAGTACACGCCATTTGCAAGCCAGCTAGTTCATACAACATGGTAATACAGTCAAGTCAAGTCAAGGCGGACTAATTGGATCATCCAGGTGCGATTTCACTTGGCTTTTTGTCCCTATACTGTCTACAGGGGGGGGGGGGGGGCATCTCTCTAAAGCGATTTTGACAGAGCTATCTGTAGCCAAATTTGCAGTTGTGTTATTAGCCGAGGCTTTGATACAATTTTTCTTTTCTTTTACATGAGACGAGATGAACGAGATATAGTATACGGGGACAATCATGCAAATTTTTACTCCTGCAATCACTCGAATGTAATCTTTTTTTGTTGTTGTAATTCCCCAGTCTATTTAAAAATAGACTGGGGACAACAGAATGACTTAAAAGTTATTCTGTTGTCTCGTTTCAGACAATACATAATTCCCCAGTGTATTACGTCATCCAAATGTCTCGATAATTCCCCAGTGTATTACGCCATGCAGTTGTCTCGTTTCAGACAATGCATAATTCCTCAGTGTATTACATCATCCAAATGTCTCGTTTCAGACAATGTATAATTCCTCAGTGTATTAAGTCATCCAAATGTCTCGTTTCAGACAATGCATATTTATGTCACGCTAAGATGTTTTATTACTTTAAACTGAATACACTTACTGTAAACTGCAAATGGGTTCAAATGGAAAGTTAACATTCACGATTTTACTGTTGTTGTTATTGTTGTTTTTCGCCCTTTGTTTTAGGCTGTTACGCTTTAATTGCTGCCAGCTGCTTGCAAAGGCATGAAGCCGAAAGCGTGGATTCTCGCGTGTGTCTGCTAGTGAATTCAATAACGTAAATAGCCCCTTTCCCCTCCTCGCCCCCGCTTGTAAGTGTTAACTGCGAATTACAGGGATGTTTGTGCTGGCTGAAACAACGGATAATGTTTCGAAGTTAAAGATTATCAAAAGCGTGCCGGAAACTTAATTACAAAACATCATGAACAACTACAGTTAACCTTACGTTGTTTCGTATTCACGATATGGCTCTTATATGCCTTTGATAAAGCTTTATCTGTGTATGTTGTAAATAGTTTTTTTAATCTTAGATGGGACGTTCACACACCCCAACTTAAGTTTGTCATGTGAAGGCGCCTCGAGTTGTCTATTAGGCCTCACAGCTACAAACTTGTGTTATTTGTTGTTGTTGGTTTTGTTGTTTTTTCATTTTAGGAATCAGAGATTACTGTGAACGATATGAAGCAAACATACTCACTTTGCGGCGAGACACTTGACAAGCTTGAGAAAGCGCTAAATGAAACCATGCCTTTAGATCAACTAAATAAAAGGAGGAATTTAAGAGACAGAAGACTAGCAGCACTAGCGATTCACAGACAGCAGGAGAAAAAAGTAGAATGAATCTCAACTGCAACATTTTGCAACTATTATTCCAAGTATAAAAGCCGTTGTTCTGCATTCAGATGATCTAAATTCTTAAGCCAGTAACCTCTGTTACTGATATGTTGCTTCAAAAACGTCGGAAAAGGCGTGACGGCGAAGCAAAATTACTCTTTCGTTAACGGTCGATGTCATTTTAGCGACACTGAATTGTTTTCTATCAGAAAAGGAAAAATGCAATTAACGACCTAGAATCGAACTCGGAACCATTTGCATACCAACATCCCTCCTTCACCACAACACCACTGCGTTGATCCGGCAAACGCATTACGGGTGACCCTATCCCTGTATCTGACCTAGGCGTGAGTCTAGCTAAAGTCATAATCGCTTTATCCAGGCCCAATGTTATATTATAATGATAGCCTTCTTTCGTCCTAATCCAGGCATAAACTACAGCAGAAATGGCATCGACCATTACAATAGACTTGGTTATACTGATGAATGTTAATGATGACATTAACTGTTTACGAAAAGCTAGGAAGTCAGCCTCGGCGAATCGTGTTTGAAACTTTTGTATCTACAGATTGCACTGAAGTGTGTTTTAATCAAGAAAAGTTGTGATAGGTTCGTCGCGTTATTTTCATTTCTCACAACTTGCTTTCTAGATGTCTTATTTTGGTTGACTATGTATTTTTTTTTCTCTTGTTGCAGGAATTGAGTGGTCTTCGCACGTATTGGCTCACCAGCCACCGAACTTGCTCCGGGCAAATAAAATTCATATCTAATTATCAAAAATCATCTGATTAGTAGCTACTGTAGCCTCCTACTTAGACGTCCTTTGGGCTCATCACGCAGCCCAAAGATCGTCTGCGTGGGAGGCTATTACTACTGTCGATTTATGATCGATATTAAAATTTCGAGGACGCGCGAACGAGGGGAACACGCATCCTCGAAATTTCGCCCTTGATGTAAACCGGCGCCTGCTACACAGGCTAGTTAGAACTAAGAATTACTTGAACATGTACGTTATTAAAACAATACTTATTTCCATTTTTGTAATGACGGCTCGCCTTGTTTTTCGCCAATTTCTTTAATTATCTCAAGAGCTTGTGTTAACCCTTTAATACCAAATCTCCTGATAAAATACTATTACCAGAAGAATAATAAAGATCTGCCGACATTAAAAAAGTCAATGTCCTTTTTTTAAAGATACAAGAGGCTACACTGGTAGCATGTACTCATGCGCTTGCATAAGAAAGTTATACGGTTTATTTTAAATGGGTCACGCACCCATTCCCCCTCAAGAAATTTTGCGTGATACACTTAAGAACACGTCAAGACTCGTTTTCTGTACTCGCCGTGAATATTTCATTTATTGATTCCTGATCAAATCCACACTTGTCTAATATTTCCTAAACAGTGACCTCTTTCTGTTACATTTGAAAAGACTACTTTTAAAAAGCAATGAAATCAGTAAACGACTGGGCTATTTTTCAATTTTAGCAATTCTCAAAAACAGTATTATGCGACCGTCTGTAATGTAAGATTGCACAACTGTACTCGCTTTGAATATTTAATTTATTGATTCCGATGAAATCCACACTCGTCTTTTATTTCCCAAACCATGACCACTTTTAAAAGCAATGAAATCAGTAAACGACCGGGCTATTTTTTTAATTTTAGCGGGGCGACGCGTGTTAAGTTACAGCTATGAAATTAGGTCTTGTTTTGTTTACATATATCAGATATTATTACGACTGAATTTGAGTGCGTTTTATATACATTTCTCCGACTCCAACTAACAAGAACACAAAGAAAAAGTTAATAACAAATTGATATCAACATAAATTCCCATCAAAAAATCTAACTTATTATTTACGGTAAAGTACCTCGGCTTGACTCGGCTGCTTCATAATTCTTTGAAACGCCGCTTCTTCGAAAGAAACAGTCCCACATTGAAAAAATGTACGAAGTTCCTCGAAGCAAGATTTCGTCGCTTAAAGCTCTCCTTGTTCTCCACTCCAGCGGCTTCTGAGTATTCTTTAAAGCCTCCTCTTTCCATTTTGAATACTTTAAGGTGTTTCCCTCCAGTTTTCCATGTAGCCGCACCGACCATTTTTAAGCGGCCGTTTAACTAACTTTCCTTTATTGACTGAGTCCTTGATATTGTAGTTTTAGCGCTTTTCTATATATTTCAAAAACCGCAAGATAGATTTTTTTCAAACTTATATAGTCGTTTCTTTATAATATGAACAGCATTATCGCGAAGTTTCATCTTGATTGAAACATTGCAACATGGTCAAATAAAATAATAAAGTTCACCCAAAAACGCGATTGAGACTGTGTGTTTTGATTGCACGGTTGAAGGCGCACAAAGACGCTTTAATTATTAATTCAGGTGAAGAACGCATTTCTGCGTGACCATCATGTTTTGCGGAGTAATGTTTAGGGGCTGTGTTCCACGTTATTTTTATCATTCCCACGAATTTCAGTGGGACGTTTATTTGAAAGCAGTTTTTTTATTCGCATTTGACGTGCACTGGACACTCTCGACATTTTGAATTGTAGGGAAAAGAAAGAAGTCAACTCGATTTGCATAATTCTCAACACGCAGAAATGCGTTACACTTCATCTGAATTAATTAAAGCGTCTTTGCGACGTGCGCCTTCAACCGTGCAATCAAAGCACAACTTCTCAATCGCGTTTTAGGTGAACTTTATTATTTTATTTGACCATGTTGCAATGTTTCAATCAAAATGAAACTTCGAGACAATGTTGTTCATATTATAAGAAACGACTATAAAAGTTTAAAAAAAATCTATCTCGCGGTTTTTGAATATGTAGAAATGTGCTAAAACTACAATATCAAGAACTCAGTCAAAAAACTACGGTTTCCTATAGAAAATCGAATCTCCAAAACTAAAACGAGAAACGCTTTCAAACTTTCATAGTTTCATCTCATACTATAAACACACATTTTGACGTAAATTTGAGATTGAGAAATTAAACTTTTATAAGCTTAATTGAGGATTTTGTAGATGTGCTCATACAAATGCAAAATCACAAGTTCGAAATGTTTTTCTGATTTACTCAAAATCGGCTTGACAAAAGTTTCTAATTTTTAGATATTTTGTTTGCCATATGTCATAGTTTATCGTAATAGTTTTGATTTTTCTAGATGCCATCATCGCAATCGCTGGGAATTTAGACTCAAGAGTGATTTCAATGTGTTCTCATTTATCTCCGCAATTTTAAATCCGATTTACAAAATTGTTACACTATTATAAACTTCAAACTTTGTACAATACTTTGTGTAAGTTTCATACTAATTTAATAAGGGAAAGTTAGTTAAACGGCCGATTAAAAATGGTCGGTGCGGCTGCACGGAAACTGGAGGGAAACACCTTAATGTGTGTTATTACTCCGATAAGACAAAACTATGGTTTTGAAAACCAAGCACATGCCGAGCGCGGCAGCCATTTTTGTAGAATTTGTATGTAACCTGACGAACCGGTTCGTGATAATATATGCGTGCATACATTTGCATGCACAAATGTGACACCAAAAATAATGACGAAGAAAAACGAAGTTGGAACCTTACCTCATGCGCGCTGTGCGCATGAGTAATAAGGTGTAATTCATTTTTTTTCTGATTAATGGCTGTAATAAGAGGAAACTCGCCGCCAAGTTCAGCTCCACATGCTACATTTTAGGCCTTATGGTTTACTTCTAGATAACGTTTGCAGAATTGTAAATGAACTTTCAATCTGTGAATTGTCCCAAGACTTAAAATCAGGTTTTGCGTATGTAACCCACATTTCACTACTATATTGTTAAATTACGAAGAGTGCAACTGTTATTGCCCTCGAATCTTGGAAAGAAGTAAGTCAGTTCTGTAAACACCACCAAAAATTAGTATTTAGCGTGTCAAAATTGAGGGTTGTCCAATACCCTGACAAATTTATGCATAGCATTGTATTGTATTATATGACCATAACAATAGTTTAACAATACATTCTAGAACGACACAACACAGCACAATGTATTACAGTTGTATTACAGTACAATGCTATGCATAAATTTGTCAGAGTATTGGACAAGTATGCCAACGAGGAATATTCAGTTCAAAGTTTGGTGCTGTACTGTTTTTTTTTTTTTTTACTATCATTTTAGTGCCTTTAAAGGAAACTTTATGGAAACTAATACAATTAGACCTTATCGGTTCCCTTAGCTGAATATTTGAGGGGAAGGAATCATATCTCCCGTATTCACTAACTGCTTTCTGCTTTCCGAAAATCCCAACTGGCCGCATTTTGTTATCCATCTGAAAACAATGTCTGTTAGAGGGGCTACCATCGTCTATCGGGCGCGTCCCCTGGTGGAGGATAGGGGAATGGCCTCCAGATATGGAGGTTAGCTGCGAATAAGGCGTATGCAAAATAAGCAGTCATGGACCAACGGGTGGTGGCAGCATCAGGGCGGAGTGAGATGATGGGTGGCGCCGTTATATCCCAGAAAAAAAACTCATATACCCGAAGACGTGTCCATCTTCAGGCGGGCCAGGGCCGCCTTGAAGCCATTGTCAATTTAGTATGTGGGACACACCTAGAACAGGAAAACTATGATTTCAAACCCGGGCAAATGAAGCTTGAAAGCGCTGGAACCGCTGTCGTCTAAAGGAAGGAAAATCCTGGCCCTTCAAGTTGGAGGTTGGGCTAAGGGCTGATAACCCTTTCCAGTAAAACCCTGTCATTACAAAAACCAGAAACGGAGCAAACAAAGGACTGATGTGCCACAAGGCAAGCAAGAGATAGGTGAAGGTGACGAAAGTTTGAGGTGACATTTTCAGTAAAGAAAACTCATAATAATAGTTTGTAGTTCAAGTAATTGATTACGAAGTTTTAAGTTGACTGAGACATTCCGAATTGAACAGCTTTCCACCCACACGATTCATTTGGTGCTCTTGTTTTATGCACGACAGATGACAAGATGAAATCGAAGCCTTAATTTATCCTGACCGGAACCAAAATAAGAAACCAGTATGGCAGGAATGGCTCTCAGCCAACTCGTTCTAAATTCATTTCTGCGAGTGATTAACATTGGATCAACATATCTGGCGAAATGATTAGTGGATGCCCCTGAAAACTGTGGAGGAAAGGTAAAAATGTGCTTTGTTTTTTCACAACTTCAAATTTTGTTTCAACTATTTGTTTTTTTTTTCCTATGATATAGTAATTTTTTCTTTCTCCACTCCAAAAAATAGTTTTAAACGAAATTTCACTAACACTTCGAAAGCGTATGATGTGACGTCATTTCTGCAATGCTGCGTTAACTGTTCAGCGGATTCAATATATTTTAAAAAGAGGCATCAAGAAAAAAGAAATCACTTGAGTTGAATAAGTCAGAAGCAATCTTCATGAATCGTCTTTGCGATTTAAAAATGCAAGTTAACGCGTGAAGAACGCTAATTCGCCGTAATTGGATACTGATGGGATATCATTGAAAGGTTTGTGGCATTTGTTCATATTTTCTGACCAAACGTTTGCAAAAAAGGCGAAGACCAATGTTTTCCCAATACATACGAACAAGCTAGTTCATGCTTTTTTTTCACAAATTTGCCTACAACAAAGCATGTATCTATTGGCAAGCGGGCGCAACAAGGAAAAAGCTTTCATTTCGTGCAAAGCAGTTTTTCTTAACATTTTTCGAAAACTCCATTTAGTGAAAATAATTCTTTAGCAGTCCACCTTAGAGGTCCAAATAGTATAGAAAAATTCGGACCACCCAGGGCAACAGTCTGAATGCTCTTTTAAATGGTGGACAGTTCAGCCATATTATTAAATATCCGTTATAGTACAATGACAAACCTTTTACCGGCAAATGTTCCTCATTTTAAAGTGTTTATCAACGTGCTGAAAGTAGGAATCGGGTTGCCATATGTTAAGGCGTATTTCTTCCCGGGCGATTGAAATATTGTATTCAAGAAATTTATACAAAATCATTAAAATGAAAGCTGCGAAGTAAACACGGCATTTCACTTTTTGCCATATTTCTCGAAAATGAAAACTCGTTGGAAAATATAAATGTAATTTCCGTTAGTACATGTAGTTCACCAAATGGTTTCTCCTTGAAAAAATATACAGAAATCCAACATTTCTGAGGGCGGTATGAGCATCTCGGACAGCTGTTTGGCGAAATGATAAGTGGGTGCCTCTGAAAACTGTGGGGGAAAAGTAAAATGTGCTTTGTTTAATCGCAACATCAAATTTTGTTTCAACTATTTCTAATTTCTATGATAAACAAACTTTTTCTTTCTCCACTCCAAAAATAGTTTTATACGGAAATTCCCTTCCGGTTCGAAAGTGTATAATGGACAATGTTGCGTTAACTGTTCAGCGGAATCAATATATTAAAGAGACATCAAGTAAGAAGAAATCATTTGAGTTGAAAAAATTAGGAGCAATCTTCATGAATCGTCTTTACGATTTCAAAATGCCAGTTAACTCGTGAAGAAAGGTTTGTGGCATTTGTTCATGTTTTCTGACTAAATGTTTGCAAAAAGGCGAAGACCAATGTTTTCTCAATACATACGGGACAAGCTAGTTCAATAAAGGACTGATTATTATGTGTTTCTTTTTCACAAATTTGCCTACAGCAAATTGCCTATCTATTAGCACGCGGGCGCAACAAGGAAAAAGCTTCTAAGGGTCCGAATAGTATGGCAGCAAAATTCTGACCACTGAGGGCAACAGTCTGAATTCTCTTTTAAATGGTGGACATTCAGCCATATTATTAAATATCCTTTATAGTACAATGACAGACCTTTTACTACCTTTTACCGTGTTTATCAACCTGCTGAAAGTAGGAATCGGGTTTCCATATGTTAAGGCGCATTTCTTCCCGGGCGATTGAAATGTTGTATTCAACAAATTTATACAGAATCATTAAAATGAAAGCTGCGAAGTAAACACGGCATTTCACTTTTTGCCATATTTCTCGAAAACGAAAACTCGTTGGAAAATATAAATGGAATTTCCGTAAGTAGTTCACCACCTGGTTTCTCCTGACCAAATATGCAGAAATCCCAAATGTCGGTTTCGACCGGGGATTCTTAATATCTACAGTCAGCCGCTCATACTAGTTTTGTTGTATGTTAATTGCAATTGCATTGAGGAAAAAGTGTTGTACGTATAACGTGACTTACAAATATCCGGAATATATTAACGACCTTTCTGCAAGCCCTTTATGACCGACAAACGGCTTTGACTTCTTGGAATGCATGGAAAGTCACGGACGTTTCAATGTTACTGTACAACTGGCGAGAAGCGTGGTGTTAAATCAGTCAGTCCTTTAGTCTGTTTAGCCTTTATCTCTACCAATTTAAGATACGACCGGCTATCAAATTTTCGTTACTGCGACATGAAATACATCCGTACAACATAGATTATTTGGTTTTATATTTTATATGGAAAGCTTGGTTTGGTTCTGTGATCTTGGTATGTCTGTTATCCGAAAACTAAAACACACGAAATTGATCTAAGTTGTGCAAGACTGAATCATAGACCTTTTCGGTTTTCTGTGAAATAGGTCTTGTTTTTTCGTCAACTGAAAGCAATTTTTTTTATATGCTACAAAATCAGCAAAAAGCAGTTTGTATATGAATACATCGGAATGAAAAAAACGTCGTATACAAAATTTAAACCACGAACGATACGATCGAATTTTTGGTACGTTTTTCGGCCTTGACCGTGCACAACACAATAGATGTTGATCTTTTGTTCGAGCAACTGATCAATAGAAATGGTGCTGTTAAGTTATTCAATCATAGCGTGTGATCAAAAAACAATAAATGTGCACGGTCAAGTACGGTTCAACATAAATTGTAGCTCCTTTGTTATCGCCATTGAAGTCTGCAAGGTTTCATAACCAGTCCCTCGATTAACTATGCTCAAACCTGCGATAAAAAAACCGCCCGAGTCTCTTCATACGAGCATACCAAGCTAAAACGAGTCTGGTAAGCTTAGTTTGTCGATACTTTCAGGATTGTCCGTATTTATTAAACTGTTCGATTCAGAAGAAAACATGATTCAGAAAACAAATTGTTTAGAGAAAACAAGTCACTTTGGAATTTGGGATTGACAGGATGAACACCTCTTCCTCAGTGTATAGACTTCAGCCGCGCTTCAAGGAAAATTAAAACTGTCAAAAAAACTACGTCAGATCGCACTCAAGCGAACGTGATGAATGAAGGAAGGCAAAGAAATGTAAAATACAGTATCAACCGGAGAAGATTGATAAGACGATTAATTAACGAAGGAATGAAGTCATACATAGTAACTCCACAATTAAATATGTTACTTTTTTACCGTGGTGTTCCCAGGAAAGCTTGATTGAGTCTTGTAAATTTAATATGGTCTGATCTACGAGGTACAATTTCGTCGCTTTAATCTCTCTACTTTCCAATTTAAAGGCAATCGAGTATTCTTCAGGATTTTTTCTTTCTATTTCGAATTCTGAAGAGGCGTATTTTCATTTCGATAATGGTGCACTAACGCCTTGAAAATAGAAAACCTGGCGATCCCAAAATATCAGACGACCCCTATTTCGATGCCATTTCACACGACATAAACGTCATACTGGACTGTACCTCAATAGAAGATCGTGAGGGGAAGAAGTGGCGCGCTCAATTCATTATGCCTTCCATGACTATTTGAACAGTGAGCAGAAAATTGTGGACACATCACATAACCGCCACCCCACTAAAAAAATCTCGACATTTGACTTTGGGACTTTGAAAACTGGCCGCTTAATAGAGGTTGGCCGTTTAATAGAGGTGCAATATAAATTGGATAGAAATGGCAGTCAACGTAATTTTATTGCCTCTATATAGCAGAAGGCTTGTTGAAAAGTGAACATATGTGAAGATAAATGCAAAAATCATTGAAACAAAAAATTAAGTGCCCTGTGTTTGCGCATTTCAAGTCCGTGCAAAGTTCTAGCTCTAACACAGAGAGCATGTAGTCGATAAGTACAGTATTTTTTGGTGTTGAGTAGGTACAGGAAAATATGCAAATCCATGTAACAAAACATCAAGTTTCTTAGGCCTTTTTTGCACCAATAGTCTGTAACAATTTTAGCTCAAAATATTTCACGGACGATTTATTTAAAATAATCCGTCACTGCTGTTTGCCGTTGTGGAGCTCGGAGTTGTAACGAGAAGATCAAGTCATTTGCCTTTCCGATAGATAGGGCAAGGTCCTGGTAACCGTGAAACTGGGCAAGTGGAGATTAAATTGCAGTTTTTATTGTTATCAGTTATCACCTTCATATTATCTGTCACCATTTCGCTTGAAAAGATGATTTGCTGGCCGCTTAATAGAGGTAAAAATACAGTAAATACTAAACTTGCAACAGCAAAAAGGTGGTCGCGGCCGCTTAATAGAGGTGGCCGTTGAATAGAGGTATCGAATACAGCACTTTACTGACAAACAATTCGGGACTTTGGAAAGTGGCCGCTTAATGGAGGGTGGCCGCTTAATAGGTGGCCGCTTATTAGAGGTCCGACTGTATGCCCAAAGTTTTCAGTGTAATAATGAGAAGAGCCCTATTTCGCAGAATAAAACTCGTTTCCTTTTTATACGCACAGAAATCATGCTACGGCAGTTTTTCTATTAGATGAATAAAACACGTTTGAACGTGAAGGAATAACG
>JAJGOT010001452.1:0-11678 GCA_022457155.1 Cladopsammia gracilis
ATTTGGTCAGTTAAAGGGACACTGTCACCTATTTTTAGTATCACTTTGAAAAGCCAAAAAACATTTGTTTCAATAGAAACCTTAAAATAATGGTCCAGTTTTGTTAACAAATACTCTTCGAGTGCACAGAAACTAATATTCGTTATCTTTGGCTGCGGATGGCCAGGATGGAAATGGATTGCAACTTGAAAAAATTGGCCATTCCTCCCACGAGTCGTGGAAAAATCGCAGGTTTGTTCTTGCTTGAAGAAATCACTTGATATTATCTTGGTGTTCTTAAAGCAATTTTATGTTTGAGCAAAGGTACTTTGTCATATATTCAGTGTACTTTGACCAAAACACAGCAAAATCTGCGTGACAATGCACCTTTAAGCTGTCAGGTGTATAGTTCGTATAGTCCGGCGTCGCTTTATGAGAAGTAGGGTTGTACGATGACTGGTCTCGTAATCTGTCGGTATGAGTCGGTTTCCCGTAGATTGTAGTCCGTAGTTTGTTTTCGTTTTGGCTTACAAGTTTTGACCTCCCTAGTAAAAGTATTTATCATGGGTTACGTAACCCTTCATTCCGGGTGTTACATGGTGTGTACGTAAGCCTTCATGTGAGGTGTTACATGTACAGTCGAGCCTGTACTAAGCGGCACCGTATTAAGCGGTCACCCTCTATTAAGCGGTCACTTAACAAATCCCCGGAATTAAATCGCTCCCCATATTTACTGTAAACTTGACCTCTTTTAAGCCGTCATCTCTATTAGCGGTCAGTTAGCTATTCCCCGAGGGTGACCGCTTAATAGAGGTTTGACTGTATGTATACACAATTGGTTCATTTGTGCGGGCGTGTGAGTAAACAGTAGACTCTTGTTATCTCGAACTCTCAAGGGGAACGGAAAATTGTTCGAGATATCGAAAATTCGACAAACATGATCTACAGTACTACAGTATGCAAATCATTCAGATCATTGACCTGTCGGTGCTCGGAGTCTACCGTAAACGTCTCTTTATTCGATAATAGCAATATGTTCTGCAATACAATAGTGAATACAGTGCAATGACTGTACTGTTAAGTATATGTCTCTGATGTACATGTAGGTAATTTGTACTATTAAATGGAACTGTATACTGTTTGTCAGTTCTAGACACCATAGGATACTCCTTTTGGCGAGCATAATAAGTTACAAGACAAAATTCATTATAATGGATGAGTCAATTCCAGCAGTGTCCATCCCCCCGGGCCATTTACACATGTTGCTATCCCGGGGGTGGGGCATGAGTAAATCTAGCTTGGCCCGGGGGGCGGGTATTAGCACACCCGTCATTTACCCCGGGGAATTTGACAGCCACGTGGCTTCGGCCTCGCAGTTTGATAACTCTTCAAACATGGCATCCTTCAAGGACTTTATTGGTAAGAACGAGGAGTTTGTCGGAGAATGGCTGGTCCAGCAAGGGCTAGAAAAGCTTGTAGACATTTTTAAAGGTATGTTTGACCGTTTTGTTTTTTTTCAATATATCGTAAATGTTTTCATTTCAAAGGCAAAAGAATTTAAGAAGATGCATACGTCTGTAGCCGCTTCTTGAATTGATAGCCGTTCAATCTACAGTGGAACTTCGATTTCTTGAACCCTCGGTTTATCGAACTTCCGGATATCTCGAACCAAAAGCCATTTCCCTTCGATACAAATACTATAGTTTTATAAACAACATTAAAACTTGTACTGCATGATTTAGATGAAAACGGATGAATATATTTAATAAACCTCATTTTTTTTTTCAACTTACAGTACTCTAATCTGTTCACTAGCTCTAGCTACAAGACAAATATTATTTTAACTTAAGCTGTATGAACCCGGGGGTGGGGCATTTACCGTTCTTTTTTGGCCCGACCGCGGGGCATTTGAACGGCTTACTTGTCTCCACCGTGGGGAATTTACCATTTAAAAAAACGTAAATGCCCGGGGGTTGGTCGGGGGGGGGGGGGGGGGGATAGGGACTGCTGGAATTGACTCATCCTTAAGGATGAATGAATGGAAAATGACCACTGTCTCAACCTGTCTCAGTTATCTTGATACCTCTTTGGGAAAAGAAATGGAACTTTCGATTGGGCTCGATTGTCCAATTATTTTGGTGAGTTCGATTTTGATAAAGCTCGATTGCCGAATGTTTAATTTTTATACCCCGGGCATACAGTATTTAAAGGGACAGTATCACGAGGTTCCACGCGCGGCACTGTTCACTATTCTTGCACCGGAATTTTGGACATATCACTGTTAAAAGTGATTTTTTCTTTCTTCCGGCTATCAAAACGGATTTTTTGATTCAACAAATACCTCCACTTCTCGACGGCCTTTTTGAATTTGCCGAATCAAACTTGAAAACGTCGGCCCAGTTTTCAAGTTTCGCCCTCATGATACTGCCCCTTTAATTACAATCGCAGACAAAAATATGGCCTGTGTATAACCGCGCCCTCCCCTCGCTAGGGTAACAAATATACTTTGAATCGTTTGTATTAATATTAGTGGCAGCCATATGCAACAAACACGAGGGGAGATCAATGTGCATTACAGTTATTTGATTTTCCGTGTCCTTTCATTGCACTGGGTCTGTACTTGATGCGTGTACGGCGTGACTTTTAATATATTCTCGTTGCAAAATTTATGTAGTACGAGCTTGAAGTGAAATGAACCGAAGCAAAACGTCACGCTGGGGGAACGGGCGCGCGCGCGAGGTGGCTTCTTCTCCCTTCCCCCTTCGCGCTCCGCGCTCTCTTCGCGCTACTCGCGCTTAGCGCCAAAAAACAAGTGAAATGATCTCCATCAAAAAGTCACGCAATCTCTTTTAGTTTATAGACCTCTTTATATTCACGCTATTTTTAGCCTGCGCGCAGACGTTTTCCAATTCCGCGGAGAAATGGTCTTTTTTCGAGTAAAACGTACAAATGGAAGTTTAGATCGAAAACTTAGAAACACAATAGTAATAATCTTACGGAATAAGCACACAGAAGTGTATCATTGGTCAAAACTTGAACGAGAATGCGACGGATTTTACAAAACGCACAACTTCGCAATTGTGTGAGAATCACCAGAACAATTTGCACGAGATCATTAATTCCCTTGTCTCCCACGCAGCCGTTATTTGTCTCGTCACGCAATGCTCCTCCCCACTAACGGCTGCTCAAACCTGAACCACATTCCTTTGCAGATTTAAGCCAACCACAGTTGCAGTGCCATTTTCGGAACTCGCTCGCGCCAACTTCTCCACGCGTGACTCGTCCAATCATAGCCTGCGTTTTATCGTTGACTCAGTTGGATGGCGGCCATTCGTAAAAATAATTTTTGACAATTATTTGTTATTTGTTAACTTGCCGACGGTCTTTTTCTCTCCCGCTCGTGTTTGACCATGTTTGCGAAGAGACGGGTCACAGCGTTGTCGTGGTCTCACCTTTGGTTCGAAGATCGAGAAAGGCGAATATTCTGTCGTGCATGGCTCAACAGAAGAATGGTTGTTATAAAAGGTGACAGGCATAGCACAAATCCTGCTTGTCGCTACAAGCATTCCAGCCCAGCTTTAGAATAAGTCTACCCCAAGTACGTGCCTGAGAGATTTTTCCTTTTAGATCAAAATAAAGATATAACAGGCCTGTTGTTTTAAATGTTTCGAAAATGTTGTCGTTTCTTTGATCTTAGGAAAAAATCTCTAGCTGTGATACTGACAGGAGGAATTTACGCTTTCCAGAGCCGTTTAGATTATTTACATGTAGTCATGCATGCAGTCGTTTATTTACTAGCTCTTGGCAAAATAATGGAAGTTTATTTGGTTCACTTTGAAAAAGTTGCAAGATTAGTAGTAGCTGCTTTTAAAAGTAGGAATTATTTGCTACTTAGGATCAGTTCATTACTCGTTCCGTGATTCAGTGTGAGCGCAATTAAGTCTGCGGTTAGTGTAATTTACGATGTCTGACACATAGTAAACCGGAAACCACCGGCCTGTTATTGCGCGAAAACGACGTCATTTTCATTTTGCTGATACATGATTGGTTCGCTGAATTTAACGCAAACACAATGGGAAAGGAATGTGGTTCAGGTTTGAGCAGCCGTTAGTGGGGAGGAGCGTTGCGTGACGAGACAAATGACGGCTGCGTGGGAGACTATTAATTCCCGGGATTAATTATAATAACGTGTTTATCAGTGTTGCTAGGATTTTACTGTAAATCATTGCATTTATTTTCCAAAGATGGATGAAATAAGCTTATACATTATTGTTAGAATTAAGTGAAATCTGATTCATGATGGGATTTTTCCCTTTGTCGGATTTGCGTCATAACCTCAATACGTAATCATTCGGAATAATTCCGCCTTCATGTTTAATACATTCCTCTGCAAATCGTATCGAGTAATTTGCCTGTAGAATTGTAATGGTTGTTATTTCATTTAGAGCTACCACGATCATTTTAACTTCGCGATCAAGTACAATCTGGTGACCCTTTGATGCGCTTCCGTTGTCTGAGATAGCGAGCGCGCGGTGATTTTTCGAACATTTCCCCTCGATTAAACTGCGCTAGATATCAGTATTCTCAGCTATATTTAGTTTTAAAACATTGTTCCTTGGAGATTTCTAGAGTACCTGCTTATAATAGAAAAGCAAAATGCCCGTAACAGTTTTTAAAAATGTTGTATGAACATTCGAAACATTTAAATCTCAAAATAAGCTATAAAGATCACGAGAGTTTTCAAATACACAATTTGTGAAGTTATAAAAGTTTTTTTGATCTATTCATGGAACGTTATACTGCCTCGGTGTAAAAAGTAGGATAGCAAAGGTACAAAGGCATTTTGGTTGATCGTTTGATAAAGACTCAAACTTACTGTTACATAAAGCCCATTGAACAAACTATTACTTCCAATACGCTAGTAGTAGTAAATAAATACACTGAAGATTCTTAACCACACATTTGGGCTGGATTGGATTCGATTTTTCAAAACGTTTTGCACTCTATCAGCACGACTATCAGTGGATTGTAAATATTACGTTTGTACGTACCGGTACAGGAAGACAAATGAAACCTTCTCGAGGCTATTCTCCTTGATAATCAGTTCGGTTTGCTACTGTGCTAAGGGCCAACACCCGTTTTAAAGCGGAAATTGTTTTGCAATCAATCTCGTACCCGGAGTCCTCAGGCTTCTTGGTCAGCGGGGCGGTCGCCAGGAGAGACTCTGGGATAGTGGAATAAATTTAAATTTTTTCATTGGCTGTTTACAATAACAATGAAAGTACGGAAGTCGAATGAACCGGAAGCCTTGGAAAATTTTCTACTTTTCTGATTGGTTCTGGTTTAACAGCGGAAGTCAACTGAAACGGAACAAGATTGGGCATTTTTTTCGTCATAGGAGCTTCCATGGATCATTTTGCGGCAAAATTGATTGAAAAAACGGACAAATTCTACCCTAAGCTGTTTTGTGAAAAAGCCACAAGCGAAGGATACCAGAAGCTGTTCGAAAGTACGGAAATATTAACGTACAGAAAGAAGACTTTGGAGTTCTTTCGAGCTCAAAATGCCGATCGAAAGAAGGATTCAGGTTTAGAGTTGAAGAGATCCATCGCAGATCGAAGTCCCTCTCAAACAGCTGTTTCTTCTTTCGTATTACCTGACTTGAAAGGGAAGTTTTTCGAAAGCACACACAGAACAAGAACTGGAGTCTCCCTGCAGTTTCAGACGATTATTAAACTCCCAAAACCTGTAAACGCACTGGCAGAGGATCTCTCTGGACGTGGAGGTAATTAAAAATAAATTACACTTTCTAAAAGTATACTTATCGATGTCAAGCCGCAGCGGCCTGTCATGAATACTCCTTTATTTTCAAATAACTATTAGTAAAATTATCTGAGAATGCTAAACCACTGGTTAATAGGGAAGATATCAATGACGTCACCAATTGTTATTAATGTGCCAACCAGAAACAAAGGTTTCTTTTTCCAGTGGTAGGCACATTTGAATAACAAAAAGAATGTTTGTAAACAGATATCATCCCTATTATTATATGTCATTTCTATATAGCCATGTTCTATTGTACAAAAGAGAAATGAAATTTGTGCTAGGGAAGCATCAGCCCCCGGGGTGGGGGAGGGGGGTATTCCCCCAAAATACCCATACGAGTATGTGCCGCCCAACGGGTTCGTGATTTGGGACTCCTGATCTAGAATGGGTATCCATTTTAGAGATGTTTCATAGAATGGGGTATAATATTTTGAATGCACGAAAGCTTCAAATTATCAGCAGCCACTTGTTCTAGAATGGGGTATTAAAAATTGACCTATTTCTAGAACGGGGTATCATTTTGAGTGCAAATTCTTTCAAAAACGGGGTCCAAATTTGGAGACCTGGGTGGCACATACCCACCCAAAACATACCCGAGTACCCCCCCCCCCCCCCCCCCCCCCGGGCATCATCCAACCCAAGAAACCGGTGAAGAAATCCTGGAGAAAGTCCAAGGTGAATAAATCTGTTCAATTATTACATATTTTCCTCTTTTAACCAAACTAAATTGTTTCCAATTAGGTGCAGATGCTTGGAATTCATTGTCCAAATTATCATAGATCCCTAAAATCAAGTAAATGACTTGCATGTATAGTTTTAACTGGAAGGGATAGAGTGAGGCTGGTTACCAAAGTTTAGCATTCAGTTAGCAGGTGAGGGTTGGTGTTATCCTGCTCAGGTGTTTGGCACCAAGGGAGTGAATTTAAAATACAAAAATGAATTACATTTAAGCTATATATTTTATTTTCAATGATAACAAATCTGAAAAAATTAAACAATTGGTTAATTGTCAATACCATAGCAGTCACCTCCTTCTGTGCAAGATGAAAGTGAAATCCATGACCTCAGAGAAGAATGCATAATTTGCACAAACCTGTCGAAAACCTGAGATCTACATCTACATCTACATGAGGGGGTCCTGCAAAGGAGGATGCCCATCACTGTAAAACATTGGGATATAAAACTATATGGGGGTATCTAATTATATATATAATGAATAAATAAATACATATAAAAAATAATTTAAAAAATAATTAAAATAACTGATAAAATTCTAGATTGTACCTATAGAATTCATTTTTTGGATCCAGAGACTTTGACAGGTTTGAAGTTCTCGTGCAAATGCATTCTGCTCCAAGTCCTTTGCTAGGTTAAGGCAGGGGTACACGTGAATTTGAATGAAAATTTAAGAGGTTTAAAGAAGGGATAGAAGAAAGAAAATGATTTTTGGAACACCAAGAGACAGTAATTGATACCAACACAAGAGCACTGCAGGTTGCTAGCAGACTAACTTGGTGTCCGTCTTTTAATTATTAACTACAAATTCTAATTTTAAAACTTCACTAAATCTTCAATATTTCTTATTTCTCCTAATTTTAAAATCCTTTGATAGAAATTATTTCCTCCCAAACATACCCAAAAATCACCCATAAATTTACAAAACACCCCATGACATAGATTCATGAAATGAGCGGAGAGTTTTTGGATTGCTTGAAACGTGAACGAGATATTGCCATTAAAGCCATGTCAAGTGGTGGAAAAATGGCATTCATGTGGGCCCCGCCTTAATTACTTGTCCCAGGTATTGTGCCTTAAAAAAACTAGAGATTTACAATAAGTCACAGTGCGGGCCAATGGTGACCTACAAAAGTGGTGCTTATCCCAGGTTCTAAAGTGTAATCATGGTCAAACTGCTTCTGCCTTGATGGGCTGGGATGCTCTAGTTCACTACACAGGCTTTACCCTGCAGCACTGCATGTGTTCAGTGATACCCATTTTATAAAGAGTGTTTTTAATAAAAATTCCTCTTTTGGTCAGATGATTTACAAATGATTTTTTTTCCACCAGCTAACAGGAAATACAAATAGACCATTGCAGAAAGAAGAAATCTGGAAGCTCTGGTCTGCCTTAGAGACAAACATGCCCACTGAGATTGCTAAAGCAGTTATGCTGTTACTAGTGTAAAGTCATGAATTAAATACCACTTCCTGGAAGAGATTGATGAACTGAGTGCTGTGACCTGTGTGCGAGGAAGCATGGAAAACATGGCCCCTCTGTTTTGTATGTCTCCAGATAAAATCATCCCTTGAGAACTTTACTTGGATTAGAGTACTTGAAGAGCCTTTAAAGAAAGAGCTCCAGACTTGCTTGATTTTATTGCCACTGGTATAGGCCTAAAATTAATTATACATACCCAATGAAGGGAGCTCAGTCTTGTTCAAAAAATCATTTCTTTCATCCATGCAATTGGACACACAGTCCACTAATAAGGTAAATTACTTCCAGACACCAATAATATTGAAAACAAGGCTATTTTTTTGTTGACCAATTATTGTTAGTCTTAAATTTTGCCTTGTTTAACAACAAACAATTATGTATGTATACTGCTAAAAGTTTTTTACATGCACTGAATCCAATATAATATTATTTCCATTAAATTAGTAGGAATATAATTTCAATAATAATAGCATTATACATAATTGAATATTTATGCAAATTCATTTTTGGATCCAGACCTTCAGCTAAGGGAGGGTGGTGCTCTTGAAGGCTCCACTGTGAATGTCAAATTCTGTGAAGATAATTCCGGCAAAGCACAGCAAGTTCTAATACCAAGTATAGGGGGGGGGGGGGCAGGGGCTGGCCGGGGTCACGACCTGACAACTGTTTTTTGTGTAGAATTAAACAAGAAAGAGTATTTAGCAATTAGCCCCAGTATATATAGACTCCCTCCAAATTTCGGAACACCAGAAATTAAAAATTAGGGATCTCAGTTTTAACAAATTTCATTAAATAATATGCTCTTTTCATTTCACTTTTTTAAAGCTGCAGGTCCCATAGTAAAAATTAGGTTACAATGACCTCTCAGATGCAGAATTCCTAATCTACACTGTATTGTTTATGATAACAGTTCACAATAGCATAATGTTTTATTATGTAACTACAATCATTTAATACATTTTTTTATTGTTTAGACATTTGATAGCATTACATCTGATTATGGATAGATACAGTTCTCTTGGTTTGGCACCATCTTGCTGGACGACCTAGGTAACGAGTCTAGTGGATCACATGTGGAAGAAAGTCCAGAAAGGGCATGAGTTGTGGATAACCTAGCTTTGACAATTTTGACTCTCAAAAATAACCTTGACGAACATTATTGTCAAAGGTTATCCACCGCCAACACAGAGATCAGACCATAGCAAAATCAAATCTCTTCACGACCAGCCAATGCTGCACTCCATGTACCCACAGGAACCCCTTTAACACTGAAATAAATTAAAGTAAAATTAAGAAATAAAAATAAATATTAAGGAAATAAAATAAACATATCTAGAATTGGAATATATGTTCAAATCTATACAACAACAGTCACTGTAGTTACAGTTTAATTACTGGAAAGAGCAGTATATTCCTTTCAAAAGCTTACAACCTGAAAAAGTACAAGGTGGAATATTTTATACCCCAAAAATCCTAAAATACATACACTCCTGTCACTTTAAACCAGAGTTACCCTTCTCAAAATAATCAACATTAAATATTAAGCAAAGGCAACTCCTAAAGCACTTTCAATAAAGTGACAAAAGGATTTTCAATAATTGGCATTCTCCTTAATGGTTTTCTACTACGCCTTGTGATTGCAGTAAAAAAATGAAAATTTCTGTCACTTCCACAATCAATCAGAATTAGAAATCCAACAAATTGTGATTTGCTACCATAAGTATCCACAAATTACTTAGCCTGTGTGGCAAGCGTAAACAGGGAGGGAGAGGGCACAAAAAAGGATGGGTGAGAAGGGAAGGAATGCCTGCTATAAGAACCGGGCTATTTGTATTATGCCCACCGATTTCCTGGTAATCGAATTATGTCAACTGTCAATATATTCACCAATCAGAAACTAGCATGTGCTTTTACACATGGCTGACTTCACACAGAATTTACTATGTTAACCACCCAGCACAAATTAGCCAATCGGAATTTTGCTGCCACCAGCATTCGCAGTCTAAATAAAACAAAAGGGGTTCATTATTGCTGACACCATTTCCCTCTCTCCCCAGTTCTCCTCACCAGACACCTGCTACACTGGCTACAAATTACTTGGTACTGGTGACATTTATTTACACTTTAAAGTGGAAGTGTCACAGGGATTTGGATTAACATTATAATGGCCCAAATAAATAACAAATAATGGTCCAGTTTTGCAATAAAGGACCATAAAATGTACCAAAACTTTCAATAAGTATACACTGTATCTAGTAGTCATTAGACAGACTGGGTTTAAATGAATTGCAACTTGAAAAAGCTAGCCTATTTTTTATCAAGTTCCAACATTTTCGTCACCAAAATGAGCTAAAACATACCATAATTTGTTCTGACTGACTTGTTCTGGATTGGTTGTTTTTTTGTCTTGGTGTTTTAGTATTACTTTGTAAATAATTAAAGGTATTGTAGCATGGTTTTGACCAAAAGAGGTCAAAATAACAGTGATACTTCCTCTTTAAGTTCTGATTGGTTAATTGGATCATCTACCTCAGTTGCCAATGAACAGAGTGATTACTTTTGTTTTGTTTTATGACACTTGATTGAAAACCACTCTATGACTACAGCAGCATTAGTGAGATCACGCAAAGGCTAGCATGTTTGAGTACAATAACAAGTATAACAATAAATTGATTCACTGCAAACTTTTCAAATGTCTTGTCATGCTTTTTCATGCCTTGGTTCTTCAAAAGATGGATACTGTTATCTTTTTTCTTTTCTTTCTTTCCTTCTTTCTTTCTTTCTTCTTTTTTTTTTTTGCGGGGGGGGGGGGGGGGGGGGGGGGGGGTCAGGTAGCTTATTCTGTGCCCAATATAATTATAGACCCTATCTTAGTCACTATTTTTGCGATCCCACCTTATTCACTTTGCATTTATCGAATGTGCATCCTTGGTCTTCCTTATTTTCAATTTCCAATGAGGCGGTCATTTGAAAAATTTGACCCCATTCTTATCACTCTGTTAATAGTCAATCCAGTCGTGAAATTTGCAACGTCATCAAGCAGCACATACACCTCCGCTGGAATCTCCCACACAGACTGTCAGTGAACCATGAAGCAGGTCACACCTTTTTCGTTTTATGGCTTAGAGATCTGATCTCTCACGAGAGCGTTTAATGGAGACAACTAATTAGACAATTGCTCGATCCTTTGCACAATTTCCCGTCATTAAGTCAAAAACTCCCGGCAGAACGTGGTATATCAAAGAGTCCCCGAAACCGGTGGGAAGACCGTCAAGAACATCTGCTTGTTTCATGACAATTAATTATACGGTTTGACTCGCAGGCGGCCCAAGCTCACTATCAGATAACCCGGACGTGACCTTTGCTTTATGAGTGGTATTGTGTTACAAAGATTGGATTTATAAAGGTTTGTATGGGAATGCAACGGTTTTGTTTTAAACTTAAAAATTCGAATGTTTTGTGAATAAAATTGACTTACCCTGTTGCTGTGTTGTATTCTTTGTTGTTTGCCTGCTTCGGGACGATTTAGCGCGATTTCGGCGAGTTATCGTTATTTCGGTGTTCCCACAGGGAGCCCAAACGCTTTATCGGCTTAACATAATCATTTAATAAAATATTGTTATTTACCTGTTTTCCTGTGTCTTTTTAGTCGTTTT
>JAJGOT010001453.1:0-11622 GCA_022457155.1 Cladopsammia gracilis
TGCAGTGGCTGCTTAATGAAGTCAGTTCTTGTTCTTCGGTGCTTAATGTCCGCTACAGGGTTTTGGCGGGTTTTTCCGTTTCACTGAGTTATGCGTTGTAAGACCTTGTGATACTAAGTTTTTGCTCTTATGTTTCCATATTTTTAGAATCGTCAAAGACTGACCAGTTTCGTGATGGGGCGTGGATTGCGATTGTAACGATAGCCATTCCTATTTGTCCTGTGAAGGCCTTGGAGCAATACATCGCAGCTGCGTATATTGATCTCTCTGAAGATTTACCGCTGTTCAGAGCGATTGCCAGGGGATTAACTACATAAGAACGATGGAGTTTCTTATGGACGGTTTTAGAGAGTTTATAGACGTTTTGATTACCAGTGTTCATAGAATTTGAGCCGGAGGGTCCACTGCTGCAGCGAACGCTGGCATTCAAGATAGATTTTTTAAGGGTCGCGGTCGATGGGCGAGTTAAAATGCTAAAGATGGCTATGCTAAAGACAATATCTATCACAGCTGTCAGTTTCTCAGTCATTTAGGATTTCAAATTCTTGTAAAGTTCTGTTTCGATTGAGCTCGGCAAGTTGGAGACAATTGTTTATAAGTGGGGGATTTTTCTTCTGTCTTTTCGTAGCGAGCGGTATGGGGATTTTTTCATGCTATGGATGCTCGTTCGTTCTCTCCAAAGTTCTGTTTGTTGTCACTTCCCGTGTAACGATTTAGTTTGTTTTTACCTTAATAAATGGTGCGGACTCCAGTGAGCATGCGATGGTAAAAGGTGTTTATTGTTTTTTGTGTCCTTGCGTTTCGCACGGGTGTTATGAAATTTGGGAAATTTAGTAAACGGCTGTATTTAGTCATTTGAGAACTGTTAGTAGTCCGATGCTTGTACGATTATGTCATACCCATATTTTGGTGCTAAGAATATCCAAATTTAATACGCTTCGCGGGCGATTAAGTTTTCGGCTTGTAGAGATTCCGTCGTGTGGTTTTGTGGTTTTCATTTGTTGTCATGTCATGTATATGTATATGTTTGTATATGTTTTGTGAAGTTGAGTTTGGTTAATTGTGAAGATTCGAGAGTCGAGAGTACCTTGATTTCAATAGAGACACCAAAAGGTATGAGAAGCCGTTATTTTTGTATAAAAGTATATTTTCACTGAAATATAGAACAGCTATTTCATTTGAGTTGTGGATCAGATATGTCATCTGAGCCGTTCCGGAGCGTTTTTAACGATAAAATTTGACAGCTTACATTGTTTTAAAAATGCACGTGGCGCTGCGATTTAGTTTAATGCTGTGAAAAGTGAAACTGAGATCGTTTATTGCGTTCTGGGCGGTGGGGAGAGGGGGGGGGGGGGGGGGGGGGGGGGGGGGGGGGGGGGGGGGGGGGGGGGGGGGGGGGGGGGGGGGGGGGGGGGGGGGGGGGGGGGGGGGGGGGGGGGGGGGGGGGGGGGGGGGGGGGGGGGGGGGGGGGGGGGGTCTTAGATCAGAATGGTTCCGGGTGATGTCTTCCAGGTTTGTTGTTTAACTGGTTCACTATATGGACTCCTTTTTCGCGCATTTCATTTGTCAGTGTCCCTTGGTTGTTTTCTTGCTGTGATGGGTATAGAGTCGTATAAAACGACGCAAAGCGACGTCAACCGACATCACTTTGCCGAACAATTTTGACAGAAAATTGTTGACAAGTCATCAAAGTGTAAAATCGCAAATATGCATTACATGCTTTTAACTCTAATTAGCACGCCATAAACACTTCCTATCTCCGATTACTAACCACAAAAGAGCCACTGTATTAAACTCGCCAAAAACTTATGAAATGAAAATACAATTTTTCTATACTCGACATATCTTACACAATACAAAATACTAAACGCGTTTTCCAAATATTACTCTCTAAAGTAACAACTCTAGAAATCGAATTAACAGCTTTTGAATAAAGACGGACCGCCTCTAAGTTGATAAGATGTAACTATTTTAAATCAATAAACACACACGGAACGTCCAGTAATCTCTTTAAATACCAATTCATCTTCATTTAAACACAAATACCCGATTTATTATTTATCAAATCACCATAGAATATCGTTACAATTTCCAAGTGCTAAATAAATCTTACAGAACTGGCGGTTTTTCTTTATGCAAACAATATCGTTACACTGCCTTAATAACGTCACTTATACAACGCCGCCAGAGTCTGACTATCTGCACGCTATTTTCTTCTTTTTTTTTTAAATCAATAAGATGTGGGCATTGGAGATTTGCGGTGTTACGGTGTTGCTCATTTTTTTATGCGGTGTTGCGGTGAATAAAATCCCAGCTTGCGGTGTTGCGGTGATCTCAAACTTTACGGTGTGCGATGTTTACACTTTACAGTCTGCGGTGTTCGGTGCAACAAAATATCTGCGGTGTCGCCGTTTCCTGTTTGACTCTAAATTTAGCCTCTATATGTTATTTACTTCGCACTTAATTTTGAAAAGCAGGTACCATTATGTTAAATTTGTAACAAAAAACAGTACAATACTGTCTAGTTAATCTTCAATACTCTGCTGGTCGCCAATCCTAAGCCTTTTTCATGGTAACTTGACAAAAAGATATATTGCGGTGACGGTGTTTCGTCGACTTTTCTTGGGGCGATGCGGTGTTCCGTAATTTATTTTGCCGGTGTTGCGGCGATTCAGAGCGCCGTAATGTCTCCCTCCAATAATATGAGCACAAAATTAAATCAAATAAATTGCCACTTTTACACTCTATGTAGTTTACCATTGAAAGAAAACAAACTGCTCGTAGTCTAAACGAACATCTCTGTAACAGGCTATTGATTGTGTTCTAAAAATCAGATCTTTCTTACATCACCCACTACTCTCTCTCTCCCCCCCCCCCCCCCCCCCTCGCTCCCTAGTAGGCAGCAGATACACTTGGACTACAATGGCTCGTGGAAGGCACGACGCACACGACACCTGTTTTCTAATCCTTAAGTATCTAACTAACCAATATTATATAGAGTTTAAAGAGAATTGAAGACTTATCATTGCGACAAAAATCATCTACCGATCTAACAACTAATAATTTTATTCACACGAAAGGACGAACAGTGGAAAGTCAAATTCATCGCATATTATTACTCATCATATCACTACAGCACCTGTGTTTTTAAACGCAAATCACTGTCAAATCTTATCATTAAAACCACTTTCCTTAGATGCCCTTCCGCTTTGCGGTGGCCACTCGTTTAGCGCTCCTCTGAAACGCATTAAAAAATAAAGTCTGTTGTGCAGGCTAGCCATTTGACTTTACAACAAACGCACAGTTTATTCTATTACAACTAGCAATTTGCCTTACCGTAGTTATCAAGTAATTATACTTACATGGAAACAATGTGCCGCGATCCCTAATTGTTTTCGGTGATGGCGGAATGTTGTACAGTGTTCTATATGTGCTGTTCGCTACGAATTTCTACGCGCACCAACGACCTCAGAGCTAGAGGTCTAGCAACAAAATGGATTTCAAGCGATCCAATTTTACTTGAAATTGTTGAAAAATCGAAACGCGTTCTTACAATGTCTTATGTAGAATGGTTTACGTGATTTAGAATAGAATGTCGTAAGTTTTGGTCACCGGAGCGTTGCAGTTACATTCCTTTGGGAGAGCGGAGTTCGTTTTGTACAGTATATAGTGATGTTCGGGTCGATATGTTAAGGTTTTTGAGGTCATGGTCAGTCGTTAAATAGGGTATTATTTTTGGTAATTTTGGTTTTGTGATGGTTAGAAATTCTACAATTGTAGTGTGCGACTGAAATAGGAGTTAAAAGGAGTTTCAAAAATTTGGTTTTCTACTGTCAATAGACGTTATCTTTAAGTGTCGGCAGTATGGTCCTGTGGTCGCCGCTGTCTCTCGTCGGCTTTCACATGAAATGATGGACTATGACGGAGCGCGAAAGGCAAATTTATGTTCGAAGTATGATGAAGTTTTATTGCGTTTATACTTGTAGCCAAGGGTAGCTGTGATGCTGGTTATTCGTGAGAATACTGTATGTCTATTTCAGAGACATTGTTTTAAATGTTTGAGAAGCAGCATATGTTTGATAAAACAATGGGTAGGTCTGTGTTTTTATAAGCATAACGTTTAATTGGTAAGTTGAAAGAAAATGAAGATGATTTACAATTTGAAGAGATGAGTTGTCCGAAATAGCGTTTGAATGTAAAGGTTAGCAATATTGACAAATTGTTTAAGATTGGTTATTAAATGTTGTATGATCTGTAATATTTTGTTGAAACTTGTTTAATTGTGGGTGGGCCGAAATATCTACCTTTTCCGGTTTAGATTAGCGATGTCTGTCTTTCTGTTAAATGGAGTAATTAGGTAGTTGTGTATGGTTGTTGAAGGAATGATCTAATGCCGTTGTGGTGTCATCTGTTTCCTAACTATTAGGGATTAAATGGATCATTTTAAATTTTAGAAATGAATTGGTTTTTATTTTATTGGTATTTGAAGTTAATTCTTGTTAAAAGTCTTAATATTTTTTGAGTGAGGGGGGGGGGGGGGGGGTTAAGGGTGGTGGATGAACTAAGAAAGATGTGATTTTTAGAAGAGAATAGCCTGTTACAGAAACGTTCGTTTACACTACGAGCAGTTTGTTTTCTTTAAGTGTTTCACTATATAGAATGTAAAAGTGGCAATTTATTTGATTTAATTTTACCGTCATGTTTTTGATTTTGGAAAAAAAGGATAGGAAATAGAGTGCAGATAGGCTTTCAGTGACACGGCGAGGTTTCGTGAGCCAAACGATTTAACGTGTGGTTGTCGGTCTTTTTTTTAGTGAAGATTTGCGTGCCTACCCTACCTAACCCTAACCTCATGTCATTAGTATTACAAGTTAAGTTTTTGTATTTTCTAGTTGAGATAATGAAATGGTTGTTATTCGAGAAATCTGTGAAGTACATTTTATGGGAAATTGTTGAATTTATTTTTCTGTTCAGAATGTATTGTATAATTCTGCTTTAAATTTTCGTGCGTTTTTATTGATTTAAAATAGTTGCATCTTATCAGTTTTTACGCGGGTCGGTTTTTATTCAACAGGTGTTAATTAGATTTCTAGAGTTGTTACTTTAGAGAGTAATATTTTGCAAACACGTTTACCATTTTGTATTCGGTAACATGTTTTGAGTATAGAACAAGTGTGTTTTGATTTAATAATGCTTTGTCGAGTTTAATACAGTGCCTTTTTTGTGGTTAGTAATCTGAGATGAAAAGAGTTAATGACGTGCTAATTAGAGTTAAAAAGATGTAATGCATTTTTGAGGTTTTTAATTTTGATCACTTGTCAACGAATTTAACCAAGTTGATAAAGTATTTCAATATGGAGCTTGAAGTTTAGTCAGCTGTAAAGTGAAAATTATAGTAAACTTGTGTTTAAGTTTAGTTTAGTAACTCAAAAAAGAGATTCTTTTTTCTTCGACTTTGAATAGTATATGAACTTGTAATAAAACATATTGTGTTCTTGTACACAGACTACGTAATGGTTGTTTATAAGTCTATTTTCGGTAGTTTGATTGGCAGATGCTTGGTAGAAGTTGGACTGCAGATATGCAGCGTGCGCATTTGTTACGAACTTTTCGTGTAAATAATTTTGTTTTAGTGTATTCTGTTCTTGTCTTGTGATGTTTGAGCTTGTTGACAATCGTTTTTCTTTAGAGCGTCATTTATATCGATCCAAGCATTTAGGAGATCATAGTACGGCGTATAAAAAAAGTTGTGTTGAAAGGTACAAATCGTCTTTCGCGCCTTCGGTCTCGTTTCTTGATATCTGGAGCAAGCTATTGGCAATAAGACGTATGTATGGTCTTAAATGTGTTTCGGAATTGCGCCAAGAGGCTTGGTATACTATAAAGTGGGAGGGTGTAGGGAGGGAGTATTTTGAGGTTGGGCATAAGAAATATCAATATTATAAGTTAGATTCTTTTCGGTTTGGGTTTATGTTAGTAGGGAACAATGATATCTTTCAGGGTTTCACTTTTTTTCCTGACGAGCACCTCCGCTTGACGACTTATAGGAGTCCCCCCCCCCCCCTCCGGGAGCAGAATATTCTTGCCAATTTTTCTTTTCACGATATTTCCGGTTGTCACTCGCTAAGCGACTTAAAAGGCAGAGCAAAATAGCATGTTCTTTTGAGAACAAGTCATATCTAGAATATTTGATGTCACTTTTAACGTGATTAGTAATAAGAGTGGTGTTAATTAGCTCCACGCAGCTATCAAATGTACTGAATAGGACAGCCTCTGACTAAGTTAAACTTCCCATATGACTAAAAAAAAATTGCCGGATTGACCCCTTTCATAAAATAGAAGTCCGTATAAAGGTGAATATTTTAAGTTCGTTTACCTACAGGTTGCAACTAATTTGATTGAACCTGCACTTGGCATCGGTAGCATACGTGTTGTAGTATTGGCTGACCCGTGTACTTTCGCTTTTGTGCTATTTTAAAACAATTAATAATTGCTATTACAGTTTCATTATGTAACAGTACGCAAAAGACGCAAAAATTTAAGCCATTGAAGGCTTGCCGCAATTCCATTCAACCGTCATCATTATAAGCCAAAACATCAACACAACTATGACATGTTTACCATACTATTGCACAATCAAACCGCTTGGCCAATCATAATGCAGAACGTAGCTAATACAGGAAATCGCCTGCTGCTGAGTTGACCTCTGATACGCTTGGTTAATTGCACGCTTACTTGTAACTCTACAATTTTCTTTCCACCAGTGATCGAGTGCATTGTTATTTAGAAGTTGCTGAAACCAATTCTGTGGTCGTGGAAATACCCAAGCCCTCCTTGGCGACGAGCAAGTTCGTGGCGAGCTCCTAAATGTAAATAAAACGCCGACAAACCTTGAAGATAGCGTAGTTGAAGGCGTCTTCTTCGGTGTCTTCTCGCAAAAAAAAAAAAAATGCCGGATTGTTATATTTATCAAATGATAAGCAGGGGAATGACTGAAATTAAACTTACAAGATCTCGATTCGTGTCATCCATGTCGATCTGTACGTTTTCGCGCGTAAACTGCAGTGTCAGTGAACTCATATCTTATTATATTTTACCCTGGGGAGTCTTTTACTGTGTAACCGCATCCCCAAGGGTAAGATGAAACCTGAGATAAACCGAACCCAAGCCATTAACCCTTGGGAAGGCCCCAAACCCAAGGTGTGTGTAACCACAACTCAATAGAAAAAAACGCAAAGTTCATGCTATTTTGCTCTGCCATACCGCTCATATTAACACACAAACTTTCCTGTCCCATTTAACTTTCTTATAACCTCTCCATTAGTAAAATACACCGTGAAATTCTCAAACTACGTTTCCCAAGAAAACGCATTTAACCTATTTTTACCCTTTTACCCTTTTACTTTTTACCCTATAAAATGGCTTTACGACAAATGATTGAAACTGATAGGTAACGTGAGATATCGAAATTTAAGAAGGACTAATACCTTTGCGGTAACGTAATGTGAGATATGACAAGTTCATCACAAGTTCTGACATCCCAATACCCTAGGGAAATTAACAATAGGTCCGGGGGTGCTCCCCAAACATTTTAGTGGCAGTATGTGACGCCCTTCTTGAAATCCTAACCGCTTTAACCAACCATATCCTCAATGCCCTAATATAGCTTCTATAAAGAAGGAACAAGAAACCCCCCCCGGACAAAAGTCCACAAAATTTTGTTAACAACTTTTGTCCCTTTTTAGTACTCGACTTCGAAATCTCGCTTAATGCGCAAGCGCATTAACGAGATAAAAATGTGACAAAAGCATCTGCAAAACCCCGATGGCAAACGCAGCATGCTGAACAAACTCGAACTTGTCACAACAAGCATCTGCAAAGCCCCGATGGCAAACGCAGCATGCTAAATAATTAGAAAATGTGACAAAAGCATCTGCAAAGCCCCGGTGGCAAACGCAGCATGCTAAATAATTAAAAAATGCGACAACAACAATGGTCTGCAGGGCCTAACAGGCGAAACTGAAGACTCAAACGTATGACAACGATGGCAAGTACAATGAGCATGCTAAACAGTTGGACAAAATGCGCCAAACGAGCACAAGCAAAGCCCTGAGGGCAAAACGCAGTACGCCAAAGAAAATAAAACAATGCTAAAAACAAACTCTTGAAAACCCGAAGGGAACGAAGAAGCATGCAAAGCCGCCACGTGCAACGAGAACAAAGAACGAAAGCCGACTTGACGAAAAATGAAAAATAATTACGCTGAAAATGACAAATAAAGCAAAACTACCAGAGGCAAATGGCGAGCATGAAAACCAAAAAGCATGGGGGCAAGGAATGAAGGAAACGCAAAATAAAACAAAATATATAATACTACCGTGACAGTAAGTGAGAAGAGATATTTGCCTCCAAATTTTCTAGTTCCGAAGAAGAACCAGGAACGGCGTTCTGATGAGTAGACTGAGCGGCAACAGGGAACAGCAGGGCGGCCAACGCGGCTTACGCCGCCGCTACATTTGCAGAAGGAACTTGAGCGGCTTCTTCGGTCATATTTAACTGACGACAGTTAGCGGAGAATGCGATGCTGACTGGCGCGAAAAGAGGGCGAGTGAAGTAATCTCAATCCTTATATACGCTCTGAGGGCGACCGCTGACAAATAATTGGCCCTTATCGTAGATAGGTACGCCATGCCAACATATCAGCAGGTTTTTCGCTTTCTTGACCCTAGAGTCTTGGTTTGATGCTTACGCTCATCATCGTCAAAGGTTCGAATTCTCGTAAACATCAAAACGATACTATAAGGTCAAGAAAGCGAGAAACCACTGATATGTTGGCGTGGCGTACTCATCTACGATAAGGGCCATTACAATTAACCATTTGTCGTTTGGTTAAACCATTCACAGTAAACGGTAGATCGTTTGGTTCAAGAAATTTGGTATTGCACTAAATCAAAACACAGTAAGCTAAACCATTTGAGACTTTTAAGTTAAAACTTTGTCGTTTTCACATTGGAGACTACAGCGGTTTTCATTAACTTTGTCCAATTCTATTTAGTCTGTGCTGCATTAACTATTCACATTAAGACTTGATCATTTGTTATACCGTTTTGACGAGGGCTGAAAAACGACTGCGCACGCGCCAGTGGCACGCGGCTAACGTGGGCTCAAGCGCGCGCGGGGGGGGGGGGGGGGGCGCTCAAAATGACTGCAATTCCTGGGAAAAATAGTTTGGGATTTAAACTAAAAAATTCTATTGAAAGAAAAATTAGGGTGTGTAGAACGTTTAAAAAAATTGTTCTCGTGTTGAAAATCGTCATCGAGTCCACTCGTACGTGAGTAAATTTTTGCGCGACACTACAAAAAATGTGAAAGCCGCTACGTTTGTTATGTAGATCAAGAGTTATCCTGCAAACTTTAGCTTGAAACTTTCATTATAGTTAGTCCAGTTAAAGAGACACAGCATATGTTTTGTACACCAAACGTTTTTTGCTGTACACCGCTTGAAAATTTTCTGCGAAGTGACGAGTCCGCGGCGCGAAATGCAGCTTGTGCGGGTTGTGTCAACTTTCATCCCAATTTATCGAATTTTCTGATGGACAAACTTGCTGGTTCCACAAGGAAACTCGAACAGGATAAGATTATAGAGGGAAAATGAGAAGATTCAGTTCGACTTTTTCGAGATATGTTGGCGGAAACACGGATGGTTGAGCCTGTACGCGGCACAGGGAGGAATATTCGAGAAACCAATCGAAACCAATAGCATTTGAGCCTGTCCACTCAAACCTGCAACACAGCCAAAACATCCGGGAAAGAAGTTTTCCAATGTTTGACCGTATTGGATCCCATGTACCTGCTTATCATTCTGGTGTGAGATGGTACAAACAATGCTACAAAACGGCAGATGAGCTGTTCCAAGATGAACAAGATTGTAATTCTCCTGAAAGGGTGATGCCTTACTTTTATAGTTTTATTGATCATGCTAAAGAAAAAGATATTTGAAATAAAGCTCTTTATCTTATGTTTACTTAAGCAGACTGAAACCAGTTTTTTTATTAGCTTTTGTTTGACTGGAGGCAGATTGGTTGATGGACTGAATACAAAACTGGACAATATGTAAGATCTTTTTAAAAACGGGAGATTTCCCTTTTTCTGGTAACCAAATCAAACTGTACAGCATGTCATATTAAAATTTTTATTTTTAATTAAATATATTAATACAAAACTGGTTTTCGTCAGCTGTTCAGTGCTTGTCTTTTACACTGCTTTCCTGGAATAGGTTTGCAAGTCCTTCATACACCTGAAAGGGGTTATAAAGAAATGCATGTCAGCGTTTTTGCTAGTGTATGTTACTATTTTGCCTTCCAGATATTATAAGTTAGATATTAAGACAAACCTTCACATTTTTTAACCCTATACCCTCCTGGAAGAAACTATTATAACATTTTTAAAACACATTAATATTTTGTTCCATGTATTTACAACCACTGTCTATCCCTGATTAATACTGCCAGGCTTGGCATACAATAAAACCATTACAATGACACTGGCTGTTTCTTATTGAACTGAAGTCCGCCCCCCCCCCCCCCCCCCCATACATTACATCTGCCCCCAATAATTTGGACCATATTTTCTAGGATAATAGCCGTCCCATGATTTATCACCCTCCTCAGATAATTGCTCCCCTTTGTTGGAAATATTTGAAATAATCACCTCCCTCAATTAATGCCCCCCCCCCCCCCCCCCCCCCCAATCCCCTTCTTCTTGTTTTTTTTTTATTATAGCTTATCTTAAATTTATACACTTCTAATGAAGTTTTATTTTGTATCTTTTATCTTTATTATTTTCGTGGCATACCTGGAAACCCTCTTAAGCTAAGCGTACTGACCACGTTAAATAAAGGATTGATTGGATGATTTGTTTCACCTCCTCCCAGTCAGGTTAAGAATTTTACTTCTTGTGTAGGAAACAAGTTTTGATTTTTTTGGAACTCTCTTTCTATTAGCACATTAGCACTTCCATTGAGCAATATTTGAAATAACCGCCTCAGTCCATTAATCGCCTCCCCTCGAATAATTGCCTCTTTTCTGAGTGAGAACTAATTATCGCCCCCGGCTATTATTCCAGGAAATATGGTATGAGTGTTAAAGAGCCAAAAACATAAAACCATTATCATTAGCTGTTTTCTTTTTTCTCTTTACTCCTCATAAAATTATGCCCGCATAATTTTATGCTATTATTATGGTTTCTTCATAAAACTCAAACAAAAGTGGACAAAATCAGTGATTATATGATAGATTGTGTGGTCATTATTAAGAGATTTTTGTTTACAAAATGTGTCTGGTTTTTGTAAACAATATAATAACATTTTATAGGAGGTTAAAGTAAGTACATTTTTACTAATAAAATTAATCAGATTTATATCACTATTTTCAAAACTAAAATTAAGTAAAAACACATTTTAGTAAATAATTAAATGAAATGTTTAAAAATTGATATATTTTTATTTCTTCTGTCCCTTTTCTTAACAAATTCTTTATATTTTTAGACAAAAACTGTTTACTTGATGTATGTTAATGAATTTAGAAAACGGCTGTCTATGAACTGAGAAGAAATTTTGAACGA